>CAWUFW010016804.1:0-292078 GCA_963921515.1 Calotriton arnoldi | reverse complement strand
CCCTGCCTTCCATAGGATAACATTGGGCCTACTCACTCTGCACCCGGCCGCCCCTGTGCCGCTGAGGGTGTAACAACTGTACTTACCTGACCCTGGGGGACCCCTGAGTCTATGCCCAGAACCTTAACTCTGCCAGTCGAGTACTTATCCAAAAGCCGATAACTCACTTTTCTTCCATAGGGTAACATTGACTGGTTTCACTTGGAAATTCTTCCAAGTGTGGAGTTTTGAAACTTTAAAATATTCATCTAAAATCAGCCGAATTACGAAACGAATTTACTCACCTGTTATCAGGAGAGATCCCAGTGCTGGATCTTGGTGCCCAGCACTGACCCTGAAAAGTAATCATAACTGTACTTCCCGGTAACTTGAATTTCCTTCCGTAGGATAACATTGCCTGGTTTTTGCTGAAAAGGTTTCTAAGTGTCAATTTTGCAAACTTACAAATATTTGCTAAAAATCGCCTGTGTGACATAAACGCATTCTTTCAATTGTTTACAGGAAATGCACCAGTGCTGGATCCAGGATCCAACACTGAGTAAGAAAAAGTAACGATCACACTACTTACCTGCTAAGTGAATTTCCTCCCATAGGATAACATTGGTGATTCTATGTGAAAAAGTTTCTAAGTGCCAACTTTTAAAATACAATAATATTCCTTAAAATCACAACTGTAACCAAAACGTTTTTACTCAACTGTTTACAGGAGATGTCCCAGGACTGAATCTAGGATCCAGTCCTGTGGTAAGAAAAGTAATCCAAAAAGTAATCTATTGCATTTAACTAGAAATTCCCATTGAGCTCCATGTTATATTGTGTTTGAAATTGTGTTGCCTATTGCAACAACTGTAACCATTGCATTCAAAAGTCTATTGCCTATTGAAAGTATTTATCTAAAGCATCTCATTCTGAGAAAGTATATTTCGACACCTATTGTTGGTTCTAAAATAAAACAAGCATATATTTTTACATACAAACCATTGGCCTAGAGTTCAGTTCTTGAGTGTGTGAGACCATTTGCTGACTGAGTGTGTACAACAAATGCTTTACACTGTCCTCTGATACTGCCTTACTGCTCGACCAAGCTACCACTTTAGAGAGTAAGGTTATATCTAACTTTAGCCTCTGCCAAACCTCTGGGGACTGTGGACTCTGTGCACACTGAACCTTACTTTGGTTCAGTATATACAGAGCCACTTTCTTACATTAATGGTGTAGCTTCTGTAAATACCATTGCTTTGAAGTAAAATCCCTGAGGGTGGTGTAATTGGAAGGTGTTGACACGGCAGGGTGTCCAAGCAATCTGGCAGAGACCATTCACAAATGTGGCAGATCAGTAACCGGATCTTCAAACTAAAATAAACAAAAAAAGAAAACGTGCGTTAGATCTATCCTGTTACAATTACTCAAATGGCGCACTCTCAACCTCATCACAGAATAACGTTGTACTGAATGGCCCTGCATCAGAAAAGTTAGTGATTTATTCCACAGCCAGTCAAGGCTCTAAGTGCAGCAGACACACACTGCCTCAATTGAGTGAGTGAAAATATTTATGTTGCACCAAACATGCCACTGAAGTGGCCCCAGGGTTTAAAGATAATTGGCCAGATGTGATACAGATGGAACGCCACAACACAAGGCCCAAATGGCTTGTAATTAAATCCAGAACAGCCAGCATTTAATGGCCTTCCTGAATTTAAGATGAGCCTCCTTGAAAGCGGGTGGGAGGTAGAAGAGAGGTCCATTAATCACCGAGCCCTATAAATGCACAATCATGTACACAACCTCATTTACAATCAGATCATGGTATGCAAGGCTTCCTGCAATTCAATATACAGCACAAGGATTAAAAGCAAAATGGAGGAGAGCCACAAAGAATAGAGAATAGTCTGGAAATAATACTATCCACTAAAAAGGAGAGACAGGATACAATTCAATTAATCAAGCTCGATATCAAAGCACAGAACGGACATTATTATATTTCCTCTCTAACAGGGAAGACAGGCAAGATATAATATATATATACTTGCTGGGAAAATAATTTAAGTAATGGGAGCTACACCGGATCCATGTTAGTCCATGTATGCTCTTGCCATGATTACACACAGGTGCACTTGGCAGGAACCTTTAGGAAAACAGGGAAGGTTTGTTGATTCAGAAGAAGCCATTATGCAAGGGCATGTAGCCTACCCTTGGCCGCAGCAGAGCATGGGATTTATGTGGGTTTCAGTTGACAGATTCTGTGTTCTCTATTGTAAGAAGCCTTTCTGGGCCTTCTTGTTGTGAATTCATGGGGTTCATATAATTGTCCCTGTTCCTTAGCACTTGGACTTGGCATGTGAACTACAGCCATGCTTGTTGCTTCCTTCCTTCCAGGTTATTTGTCTTCAGGGGGCAGTACAGCAGCCTCTTTCAAGGATCAAGATGTCACTCTAGGGTTGGAACAGTTAACATGCTCCTACAGCAGTCGCAAGCAGTGTGCTGGGGGGCAGTTGCAACAGCTCTCGGGAATTCAACATCTTCTGTGTATGATAAGCCATTCTGAAGGTCAGCGTTATCTCCTCTGGGCAGTGAATGGGGAGAAGTGACCTAGGACATGGCCCTCTGCACCAGTTCATGATATTCAGACAAAATATTGAGTTAAAAATATCGAGTTGCAAAAATATTGAGTTTTTAATATTGTGACACAGAAATATAATGAGCAAAAATATAGTTGACAAAATATCGATATGTTAAGGTAAGAAATATGGTTTTGAAGTTTCTTTAATGTTTTAAATAATATCTTAATTGTATCTGTTTTATATTGTTTGTGTAATTGTTCTTAATGTTTTTAAATATGGTTTGTAAATTTGTATGCAAAATAGGTATTTATAGCATTGTAGCGGGTTGTGAGGTTTGCAGGTTTGCAGGTTGTGAGGTATTAACTATATATAATTAATTAATTTTTTTTTAAAAATTATTTATTTAATAAGTAAGTATGTAAATTGTGTCAATAATATTTTGTAAGTTAAATTTTAGGTGCGGGGTGTTAGGTTTGCAGGTGTATAGGGTGGGAAGTTAATGAAATAATAATTGATTAGTTATTCATTATTGATAAATTATTAATTAATTGTTAAATATTCATGTAAATTGTGTAATTATACGTTTATATTTTAGATGGTAGGTTGTTGGGTTTGTAGGGATGTAGGATGGGAAGTTAAGGAAACAATAATTGATTAAATATTTATTATTGATAGATTATTAATTAATTAATTATGTAAATTGTGTAATAATTATACGTTTTTTTATTTACATTTTTAGGGGCGGGTTGTTGGGTTTGTAGGGGTATAGGTGGGAAGTTAATTAAATAATAATTGATTAAGTAGTCATTATTGAAAAATTATTCATTAATTAATCATTAATTAATTATCGAAATATTGTAATTATTATAATTTCTTATTTTGACATATGTTAAATGTGTGTTGCTAGTTATGTGGGACTCTAGTGTGTGAATTTAATGAAACAATTATTAAATACAAAAAAATCTTATATTAATTATTTAAAATATTTATAATTATTGAAATTGCTTAATTGTTTTTTGATGTATATATTTAATTTTACGTTAATAATTTTATCATTTTATGAAATGAATACTTTTATTAAAATAAGATATGTGTTTGAAGTGAAGTACTTTCGCTACTGTTGCACCGACTGGAGTGGAGATAGTACATGTACTCCTCCTGAGTCCAACGCTTTCTCTACTGTCATACTGACTGCAGTGGGAATAGTAAATTTTACCCTCCTGAGTCCAATGCTTTCCCTACTGTTGCACACACTGGAATGGGAGTAGTGAATTTTACCCCTCCTGAGTCCAACGCTTTCCATATTGTTGCACTGAGAGGCGTGGGAATAGTAAATGTTACCCCTCCTAAGTTCAACGCTTTCCCTACTGTTGCACCGACTGGATTGGGAATAGTAGATTTTACCCCTCCTGAGTGCACCGCATTCCCAACTGTTGCACCCGCTGGAGTGGGAATAGGAAATGTTACCACTCCTGAGTCCAACTCTTTCCCTACTGTTGCACAGATTAGAGTAGGAATAGTAAATTTTACCGCTCCTGGGTCCAACACTTCCCTACTGTTGCACCGACTGGAATGGGAACAGTAAATTGTACCCCTCCTAAGTCCAACGCTTTCTCAACTGTTGCACGACTGGAGTGGGAATAGTATATGTATTATCAGCAGAATTTGATAGTTTTTTATATTGTTTAAAATTATATTATTATCATATTTCTGTGTATTAAAAATAATATTTTTGTAAATTAATAATGTTAGTAATATATAATATATTTTTAGTAAAAGGTATTTTTTATATCATTTACTTTTTTATGTGTACTTAATTTGGTATATTTACATTTTTTCCAATTTATTTGTTACTGTTTTTAATTTATTGTGTATATGTATATTATATGTGTGTGAATATATATATATTCACTGAAAAAACCATAGGTTTCAGGCACGTTATAGTTAGAAATTAGCATTTAAAAAACCTTTGAAATTCACTGAAAAACCATAGGTTTTAGGGACAGTTATAGTTAGTTGGACATTGCACTCGTACAAAACCCGTGAAATTCCCCAGTTATAGTTAGTTCAGCTAACTATAACTCGCGCCCGCAATGCACTGCTGATGACGTCACATATTACATCACTCATTACATGGTCAGTGACATCACTGATGACATCACTGATGACATCTCAAATGACATCACTGATGACATCATCCAGTGACTGTGTGTTTCTGTAAAGTTTAAATATTTTTAATATATATAGGGAAAGGCGTTTTGAAGAATGAGTGGGTGTATAAGTGTCTGTATGGATGATTTAGTAGGTGCGTGACTAACTCTATAAGTGAGTGATTAAACGTATCTTACTGAATGCATGGGTTAGTGACTAAACTGGGTGAATGTCTGTATCCGTCTGTCTGTTGCTGTGTAAGTGGCTGCATGGGTTTGTGAATAGCTACATGAGTGTCTATATGAGTTATTGATTGGTTGTCTGAGTATCTGTATGGGTGCCTGAGTGTTTGTGTGGGTAGGGTGGGTGCGACTCTGTGCATAGATGTGTGAGTGGGTGATTCACTGGGTGGATGGTTTCAAGAGTGCATCTGTGATAGACTGCATGGGTGGGTAAGTGTGTGTAAGAGTGTATTAGTGAGTGAATGTATGTCCCAGTGGTACATGTGTGAGTAACTACATATGTGAAAGGCAGTATATATGTGTGTTGGAGTATATAAATAGCTATAAGCGAGAGTGTGTGATTGTGAGAGTGACTGTATGGATGAGTGTGTGCTTGTATCAGTGATTGTATAAGAGCGTAAGAATGTGCTAGTATTTGTATGAGTAAGTGAGCTGGTGTGTGTATAACTGTATAGGTGAGTAAATGGCAGTGTGTTTAATTATTTGCATGACTGACTAGGTGTGTGAGTACCTCTATGGAAGAGTGGCGGTGTTTGAGTGTCTATATAGGAGTATGAGTGCATGTGATAGTCCTGTACTGAGTGACCGTAAGTATGAGTGACTGTACAGGTGAGTGAGTGGATGTGTGTGTAGACCTAAGAATCAATGAGTGGGTATGTAGTTATTGGTGTTGGAGTGTCTATGGTTTTGCGAATGGCAGTCTGTAATTTAGAGTGGGTGTATCAAAGGTTATATTAGGGTGTGAGGAGGTGCATCAGATTATCACGTGGATGATGTCATCAGTGATGTCATCAGTGATGTCATTTGAGATGTCATCAGTGATGTCATCAGTGATGTCACTGACCATGTCATGAGTGATGTAATATGTGACGTCATCAGCAGTGCATTGCGGGGCGCGAGTTATAGTTAGCTGAACTAACTATAACGGGGGAATTTCACGGGTTTTGCACGAGTGCAATGTCCAACTAACTATAACTGTCCCTAAAACCTATGGTTTTTTCAGTGAATTTCAAAGGTTTTTTAAATGCTAATTTCTAACTATAACGTGCCTGAAACCTATGGATTTTTCAGTGAATTTCAAAGGTTTTTTAAATGCTAATTCCTAACTATAACATGTCTAAAACCTATGGTTTTTTACAGTGAATTTCAAAAGGTTTTGTAAATGACAATTTTTAAATGTATTAATTGTTATATTTAGTTTTTTTAAACTGGTTTACTACATTTTTTAAACTATTTATTTTTAGATATTTTATTTTTAAATTACATTGTAATTACATTATACATTACATTACAAAATATACTTTCTCAGAATGAATTACTTTAGTTTAAATACTTTGCAAATAGGCAATAGACTTTTAAGTACAGTAGTTACAGTTGTTGCAATGGGTAACACAATTTCAAACACAATGCAACATTGAGCTCAATGTGAATTTCTAGTTAAATGCAATTAGTTACTTTATGGATTACTTTTCTAACCACAGGACTGGATCCTAGATTCAGTCCTGGGACATCTCCTGTAAACAGTTGAGTAAAAGCGTTTTGGTTACAGTAGTGATTTTTAAGGAATATTATTGTATTTTAAAAGTTGACACTTAGAAACTTTTTCACATAGAATCACCAATGTTATCCTATGGGAGGAAATTCACTTAGCAGGTAAGTAGTGTTATCGTTAATTTTTCTTACTCAGTGGTGGATCCTGGATCCAGCACTGGTGCATCTCCTGAAAACAGTTGAAAGAATGCGTTTAAGTCATACAGGCGATTTTTAAGGAATATTTGTAGTTTGTGAAAATCGACAATGGATTCCTATGGAAGGAAATACAAGTTACTGGTAAGTACGGTTAGAATTACTTTTCAGGGTCAGTGCTGGGGTAAAAGATGCAGCACTGGGTTCTCTCCTGATAACAGGTGAGTAAATCGGAATTCGTAGTTCGGCTGATTTTAGAGGAATATTATAAAGTTCCAAAACTCCATACTTAGAAGAATTTCCAAGTGAAACCAGTCAATGTTAGCCTATGGAAGGAAATTCAAGTTACTGGTAAGTACGGTTAGAATTACTTTTCAGGATCAGTACTGGGCTCAAAGATGCAGCACTGAGGTCTCTCTTGATAACAGGTGAGTAAATCGGAATTCGTAGTTCGGCTGATTTTAGAGGAATATTATAAAGTTCCAAAATTCCACACTTAGGGGCCGATTCCGATTCGGGCCGGAAATCTCTCCGACTGAGCCGGACCCGGAGAGATTTCCGACCGAATCGGACCCGTGCAGCCCGACCGAACGAGTACGATGCGTCCGTATGCTATCGTACTCGAGTCGGTCGGACTCCCATTGAAGTCAATGGGAGCTGGTCGTACAACGCGTACGCGGGCTCCCATTGCCTCAATGGGTGCGAGGTGAACAAGGGAGCCCCTACAGCGGGTACGCGGCGAAGCGACTCGCGCCGTACATGCACAGGTAGGGGGGATCCATGGGTCCCCCCTGTGTGCGACTCGCGCGGCTACACGTACAGGGGGGTCCGACACGGACCCCCGAAGTACGGCTCCGACTGCTCTTTCGAGTCAGACGGCGCGTGTCGGTGGGACTGCTCGTGGCGCGCATCGTACTTACCCGGCCGGGGAACGTCTCCATTGTGCGGTGCGAGTCGTGTCCGAGCGAGTCGGTCGGTGCGGATAGACCCGGAACGAGTCGGTCGGTGCGGTTGGGACGCCCGAACGAGTCGGTCGGTGATTTCGCATCGTACTCGCTCGTCCGGATGCGCCTACGAATCGGTCGGGAAATAGGGCTCCGAATCGGATCCGGTTATGCCGAATCCGATTCGGAGCCCTACCGGCCGAGATCGGAATCAGCCCCTTAGAAGAATTTCCAAGTGAAACCAGTCAATGTTAGCCTATGGAAGGAAATTCAAGTTACTGGTAAGTACGGTTAGAATTACTTTTCAGGATCAGTACTGGGCTCAAAGATGCAGCACTGAGGTCTCTCCTTATAACAGGTGAGTAAATCGGAATTCGTAGTTCTGCTGATTTTAGACGAATATTTGTGTGTTTCAAAAATCGACACTTAGAAGAATTTCCAAGTGAAACCAGTCAATGTTAGCCTATGGAAGGAAATTCAAGTTACTGGTAAGTACGGTTAAAATTACCTTTCAGGATCAGTACTGGGCTCAAAGATGCAGCACTGAGGTCTCTCTTGATAACAGGTGAGTAAATCGGAATTCGTAGTTCGGCTGATTTTAGAGGAATATTATAAAGTTCCAAAACTCCACACACAGAAGAATTTCCAAGTGAAACCAGTCAATGTTAGCCTATGGAAGGAAATTCAAGTTACTGGTAAGTACGGTTAAAATTACTTTTCAGGATCAGTACTGGGCTCAAAGATGCAGCACTGAGGTCTCTCTTGATAGCAGGTGAGTAAATCGGAATTCGTAGTTCGGCTGATTTTAGAGGAATATTATAAAGTTCCAAAACTCCACACACAGAAGAATTTCCAAGTGAAACCAGTCAATGTTAGCCTATGGAAGGAAATTCAAGTTACTGGTAAGTACGGTTAGAATTACTTTTCAGGATCAGTACTGGGCTCAAAGATGCAGCACTGAGGTCTCTCTTGATAACAGGTGAGTAAATCGGAATTCGTAGTTCGGCTGATTTTAGAGGAATATTATAAAGTTCCAAAACTCCACACTTAGAAGAATTTCCAAGTGAAACCAGTCAATGTTAGCCTGTGGAAGGAAATTCAAGTTACTGGTAAGTACGGTTAAAATTACTTTTCAGGATCAGTACTGGGCTCAAAGATGCAGCACTGAGGTCTCTCCTGATAACAGCTGAGTAAATCGGAATTCTGTGTTCGGCTGATTTTAGAGGAATATTTGCACAATGGTGAAGGAAGGGGGTGGGGCCTGAGGTGACATGTCTGCAAACACGCCCTGTGGCGCGTTTTAAGTTGGAGAATTAATTCCTCCTCAATCCCGAGGGTCCCTAAGGGCCAACTAGCCCACCAGATACCTCCAGTATGCACCAGAGAGCTGCATTGCAGAGAGGTGTTCAGAGGCCACGCCCCTTTTTACAACACTCTGCAACGCAGCTCCATGGTGCTTACTGGAGGTACCTGGTGGGCTAGTTGGCCCCCAGGGACCCTCAGGATTGAAGGGGATTTAATTCCCCATCTTAAAACGCGCCACGGGCCTGTTTGCACACATGTCACCTGAAGCCCCGCCCCCTCCCTTCACCACTGTGCAAACGCGCCCCGTGGCGCGTTTTAAGTTGGGGGATTAAGTCCCTTGAATCCTGAGGGTCCCTGGAGTCCAACTATCCCACCATGTACCTCCAAAAAGCGCCACAGAGCTGCGTTGCAGAGAGGTGTAAAAGGGGCGTGGCCTCTGTACACCTCTCTGCAATGCAGCCCCTGGCGCATACTGGAGGTTCCTGGTGGGCTAGTTGGCCCCAGGGACCCCCAGTATTCAAGGGGAATTACTTCCCTTCTTAAAACGTGCCAGGGGGCGCGCTTGCAGACTGCTGCAGGGAGGGGCGGGGCCTCCGGCACGATGCCGGTCTTTTTTTTTTTATTTCTTTTTTTTGTATGGGAGGGGGCTTCGTGGCCCCCTTCCCTCAGCCACTTTTGGCCCCGGGGACCCCATCCCCCGGGGCCTGAGGATTTTTTTTTTTTTTTAAATAAAAAAAAACAGGAAGGGGGCCGCGTGGCCCCCCTTCCCTGGGCCTCTATTGGCCCCGGGGACCCCATCCCCCGGGGCATGCCCTCTATTTTTTTATTTAAAATATTTGGAGGGGGCTGCGTGGCCCCCTCCTCAGGCCATTTAAGGCCCCGGGGACCCCATCCCCGGGGCCGGCCTTTACGTCGTTTTTTAAAATAAATTAAAAAAATTTACTTTGTAGGGGAGGGGGGCCGCGTGGCCCCCCTCCTGGGCCACTACTAGCCCCTGGGACCCCATCCCCGGGGCTGGCCCTCTCCGTTGGGGGCCGTGGGGGTCCCCAATCCCCCACGGTCCCGCCGGCTCCCCGCGTCCTTCGGGAGCCGGCATTGCTTTTCCACACGGGGAGCTGCTAAGATGCAGCTCCCCGTGTGGAAATAAATCTGCTTTGGTTTTTGGAAGAGAGAGCAGGTTTCCTGCTCTCTGTTCCAAAACCAAAGCAGTTTGCTATGACAGGACGGGAGCCGCGAGGCTCCCGTCCTGTCATAGCAAACTACAGTGTCCCGGGGGTAGGCACCCCGGGACACTGCAGGAGCCGGCCCTGGGGGGTGGTGGTCCCCAGGGCCATCAAGGGCTCCAGGAGGGGGGCCGCGCGGCCCCCCTCCCTCCATTGGCAAAGGCCCGGGGAGGTGGTGGTCCCCGGGGCTGGGGGGTCCGTAACGGACCCCCATATTGAAATATTTAGTGCCCCGGGGAGGTGGCGGTCCCCGGGGCTTGGGGGCCTTAGAGGCCCCCATATTATTAAATAAACCCCCGCATGCCCTCGGGACTTGGCCCACCCGGGGGCCAATTACTCATGAGCGCGGGAGACCGCGCTTCGTTTTTATCAGCGGGATCCGCGCACCCTAAGCGCATCCCGCCGATTTTTTTTTTAAATGCTTTTTGTGCCCAGGGGGTCCTTGTGGGACCCCCTGAGCAGACCTAGGGGGGCAGGGTGTTTCTACCCTGCCCCCTTTTTGCGCTTTGCGCGCTGCCAACACTTCCTGATTTGGAGTGTTGACAGCCACTTGACAGCCAATTAGCATGCAGCTCATGATCGGGAGGGTGTGCTCAGGGTGCGCGAATCTGACGCGGCCATAGATATATATGTGATTTTCCTTTTGATTTTCTCAGGAACTACTGAACGGATTTACACCATTTAACAAAAAGGGTTCTTTCTGAACCAAGAACTACCTCTTTGCCAAATTTGGTGTAATTCCGTTCAGCAGTTCGGGCTGTAGCCGTGGCTAAAGTTTTCTATGGGAAAATGAATGTGGAAAACACGTTTTGGGACCCCCCTTTTTTCTCGGCCCCCGCTTGACGAATCACCCCGAGACTTTCAGTATAGGAGCGGACCGGAGCGGGCCACAAAGTTTGAAAATTTCACGAAGATTCGTCAAACGACGCAAGAGTTATTTCAAATAGAATGTTGCGGATTTCCTATGGAAAATAGGTCCTAACTATAACTATCTACTGGCGACCGCCAGTAGATAATATATATATACATATATATATATATATATATTTTTTATTTTTTTTTGTCCACCAAAGCTGTCCCAGCGAAGGGCGCACTTTTCACATCTGGTGCGCGCAGCGAGGCCGGACTAGCCTCGAAATGTAATTCCTCACCAACTCCAATAATGCACAGCACTCTCCCAGGGGGTTGCACCGTGATCAAGACCTGCTGGTTGAAACGCGTTGGTGGAGGAAGGAGTAATCTCATGGCTTAATAAACCGCTTTTGTAAAACAACCCCCTGGGAGAGTGCTGCGAATTATTGGAGTTGGTGAGGAAATATATATATATATATGTGGACCGGTTAACTTACTTTGAATAAATCTCGTTATTTCACCAGCAGCTGTGGTCTGAGCCCGTGTGTTCTTTGCTGTTTGCAGCCACTACGGGATTTGTGGAATATTATCTACTGGCGGTCGCCAGTAGATAGTTATAGTTACAACCTATTATCCATAGGAAATCCGCGACATTCTATTTGAAATAACTCTCTTGCCGGTTGACGTATCTTCGCAAAATTTTCAAACTTTGTGGCCCGCTCCGGTCCGCTCCTACCCTGAAAGTCTCGGGGATTCGTCAAGCCGGGGCCGAGAAAAAGGGGGGTCCCAAAACGCGTTTTCCCCATGCAATTTTCCATAGGAAACTTTAGACACGGCTACAGCCCGATCTGCTGAACGGAATTACACCAAATTTGGCAAAGAGGTAGTTCTTGGTTCAGAAAGAACCCTTTTGTTAAATGGTGTAAATCCGTTCAGTAGTTGCTGAGAAAATCAAAAGTAAAAAGATAGTGATATCTATGGCCGAGTAGGGTCCGCGTGCCCTCCCGATCACGAGCTGCATGTTAATTGGCTGTCAGCTGGCTGTCAACATTCCGATTCAGGAAATGTTGGCAGCCATTTTGTCCCTCGGTAGAACCGAGGACAGAAACAAGTGCGCAAGCGCACAAAGGGGGCAGGGTAGAAACACCCTGACCCCTAGGTTTGCTCAGGGGGTCCCACAAGGACCCCTGGGCAAAAATTTTTTAAAAAATTTAAAAAATCGGCAGGATGCGCTCAGGGTGCGCGAATCCTGCCGAAAAATCGAAGCGCGGTCTCCTGCGCTTCGATAGCTACTGGCCCCGGGTGGGCCAAGTCCCGGGGGCATGCTGGGGGGTTAATTTTATGTGTGGGGGCCTCTAAGGGCCCCCAAGCCCTGGGGACCACCACCCCCGGGGCTTTATGTATAATGGTGCGGGAGGGCTCTGAGCCCTCCCGCAGCCCCGAGGACCACCACCTCCCGGGGCTTCTTTTTAAATTAAAACCTGTGTGGGGGCTCCAGCCCCACACGCCCGGGACCACCACCTCCCCGGGGCACTAAGAAAAATTAAAATGGGGGTCCGTTTTGGACCTCCAAGCCCCGGGGACCACCACCTCCCGGGGCTTTCAAAATGTAAGGAGGGGGCCGCGCGCCCCTCCTGGAGCCTGTGGTGGCCCTGGGGACCGCCACCCCCAGGGCCGGCTCCTGCAGTGTCCCGGGTGCCTACCCTCGGGACACTGCTGTTTGCAATGACAGGACGGAGCCTCGCGGCTCCCGTCCTGTCATTGCAAACTGCTTTGGATATTGGAAGAGAGAGCAGGGAAACCTGCTCTCGCTTCCAATATCCAAAGCCGATAGCTTTCCACATGGGGAGCTGCATCTTAGCAGCTCCCCATGTGTAAAGCAATGCTGGCTCCCGTAGGACACGGGGAGCCGGCGGGACTGTGGGGGCTTGGGGACCCCCACAGTCCCCAACGAGAGGCCAGGCCCCGGGGATGGGGTCCCCGGGGCCATAAGTGGCCACGGAGGGGGGCCACGCAGCCCCCCTCCCCAAAAGTAAAAAAAAAAAAAAAAGTGCAAGGCCGGCCCCGGGGTCCCCGGGGCCTTAAATGGCCTGAGGAGGGGGGCCACGCAGCCCCCTCCAAATAAAAAAAGAGGCCATGCCCCGGGGATGGGGTCCCGGGGCCAATACAGGCCCAAGGAAGGGAAGCCACGCGGCCCCCTTCCCGTTTTTTTTTTTATTTTAATTTTAAAAGGGGTAAGGCCCTGGGGGATGGGGTCCCCAGGGCCTAAAAATAGGAAAAGGAAGGGGGCCACACAGCCCCCTTCAGGGGAAACGATCGGGCCCGTAGGCCCCGCCCCTTCCTTCACCACTCTGCAAACGCGCCCCTGGCGCGTTTGCAGAGGGGGAACGAATCCCCTTGAATACTGGGGTCCCTGGGGGCCAACTAGCCCACCAGGAACCTCCAGTATGCGCCAGGGGCTGCCTTGCAGAGAGGTGTACAGAGGCCACGCCCCTTTTTACACCTCTCTGCAACGCAGCTCTATGGCGCTTTTGGAGGTATATGGTGGGCTAGTTGCACCCCAGGGACCCTCAGGATTCAAGGGAGTTAATCCCCCGACTTAAAACGCGCCACGGGGCGCGTTTGCACAGTGGTGAAGGGAGGGGCGGGGCTTCAGGTGACATGTGTGCAAACAGGCCCCGTGGCGCGTTTTAAGATGGGGAATTAAATCCTCTTCAATCCTGAGGGTCCCTGGGGGCCAACTAGCCCAACAGGTATGTCCAGAAAGCGCCACAGAGCTGCGTTGCAGAGAGGTGTAAAAGGGGTGTGGCCTCTGTACATGTCTCTGCAACGCAGCCCCTGGCGCATACTGGAGGTTCCTGGTGGGCTAGTTGGCCCGTATGGACCCTCATGATTCAAGGGGACTTAATCCCCCAACTTAAAACGCGCCACGGGCCGCGTTTGCACAGATGTCACCTCAGGCCCCGCCCCTCCCTTCACCATTGTGCAAATATTCCTCTAAAATCAGCCGAAATACGAATTCTGATTTACTCACCTGTTATCAGGAGAGACCTCAGTGCTGCATCTTTCAGCCCAGTACTAATCCTGAAAAGTAATTTTAACCGTACTTACCAGTAACTTGAATTTCCTTCCATAGGCTAACATTGACTGGTTTCACTTGGAAATTCTTCTAAGTGTGGAGTTTTGGAACTTTAAAATATTCCTCTAAAATCAGCCGAAATACGAATTCCGATTTACTCACCTGCTATCAGGAGAGACCTCAGTGCTGCATCTTTCAGCCCAGTACTGGTCCTGAAAAGTAATTTTAACCGTACTTACCGGTAACTTGAATTTCCTTCATAGGCTAACATTGACTGGTTTCACTTGGAAATTCTTCTAAGTGTGGAGTTTTGGAACTTTAAAATATTCCTCTAAAATCAGCCGAAATACGAATTCCGATTTACTCACCTGTTATCAGGAGAGACCTCAGTGCTGCATCTTTCAGCCCAGTACTGATCCTCAAAAGTAATTTTAACCGTACTTACCAGTAACTTGAATTTCCTTCCATAGGATATCATTGACTGCTTTTTGCTGAAAAAGTTTCTAAGTGTTGATTTTTGAAACATACAAATATTCCTCTAAAATCAGCCGAAATACGAATTCCGATTTACTCACCTGTTATCAGGAGAGACCTCAGTGCTGTATCTTTCAGCCCAGTACTGGTCCTGAAAAGTAATTTTAACCGTACTTACCGGTAACTTGAATTTCCTTCCATAGGCTAACATTGACTGGTTTCACTTGGAAATTCTTCTAAGTGTGGAGTTTTGGAACTTTAAAATATTCATCTAAAATCAGCCGAAATACGAATTCCGATTTACTCACCTGTTATCAGGAGAGACCTCAGTGCTGTATCTTTCAGCCCAGTACTGGTCCTGAAAAGTAATTTTAACCGTACTTACCGGTAACTTGAATTTCCTTCCATAGGCTAACATTGACTGGTTTCACTTGGAAATTCTTCTAAGTGTGGAGTTTTGGAACTTTAAAATATTCCTCTAAAATCAGCCGAAATACGAATTCCGATTTACTCACCTGTTATCAGGAGAGACCTCAGTGCTGCATCTTTCAGCCCAGTACTGATCCTCAAAAGTAATTTTAACCGTACTTACCAGTAACTTGAATTTCCTTCCATAGGATATCATTGACTGCTTTTTGCTGAAAAAGTTTCTAAGTGTTGATTTTTGAAACATACAAATATTCCTCTAAAATCAGCCGAAATACGAATTCCGATTTACTCACCTGTTATCAGGAGAGACCTCAGTGCTGTATCTTTCAGCCCAGTACTGGTCCTGAAAAGTAATTTTAACCGTACTTACCGGTAACTTGAATTTCCTTCCATAGGCTAACATTGACTGGTTTCACTTGGAAATTCTTCTAAGTGTGGAGTTTTGGAACTTTAAAATATTCATCTAAAATCAGCCGAAATACGAATTCCGATTTACTCACCTGTTATCAGGAGAGACCTCAGTGCTGTATCTTTCAGCCCAGTACTGGTCCTGAAAAGTAATTTTAACCGTACTTACCGGTAACTTGAATTTCCTTCCATAGGCTAACATTGACTGGTTTCACTTGGAAATTCTTCTAAGTGTTGATTTTTGAAACATACAAATATTCCTCTAAAATCAGCCGAAATACGAATTCCGATTTACTCACCTGTTATCAGGAGAGACCTCAGTGCTGCATCTTTCAGCCCAGTACTGATCCTCAAAAGTAATTTTAACCGTACTTACCAGTAACTTGAATTTCCTTCCATAGGATATCATTGCCTGCTTTTTGCTGAAAAAGTTTCTAAGTGTTGATTTTTGAAACATACAAATATTCCTCTAAAATCAGCCGAAATACGAATTCCGATTTACTCACCTGTTATCAGGAGAGACCTCAGTGCTGTATCTTTCAGCCCAGTACTGGTCCTGAAAAGTAATTTTAACCGTACTTACCGGTAACTTGAATTTCCTTCCATAGGCTAACATTGATTGGTTTCACTTGGAAATTCTTGTGAAGTTTTGGAACTTTAAAATATTCATCTAAAATCAGCCGAAATACGAATTCCGATTTACTCATCTGTTATCAGGAGAGACCTCAGTGCTGCATCTTTCAGCCCAGTACTGATCCTCAAAAGTAATTTTAACCGTACTTACCAGTCACTTGAATTTCCTTCCATAGGATATCATTGCCTGCTTTTTGCTGAAAAAGTTTCTAAGTGTTGATTTTTGAAACATACAAATATTCCTCTAAAATCAGCCGAAATACGAATTCCGATTTACTCACCTGTTATAAGGAGAGACCTCAGTGCTGTATCTTTCAGCCCAGTACTGGTCCTGAAAAGTAATTTTAACCGTACTTACCAGTAACTTATATTTTCTTCCATAGGAATCCATTGTCTGGTTCTCAGCAGAAAAGTTTCAGTGTCGATTTTCACAAACTACAAATATTCCTTAAAAATCGCCTGTATGACTTAAACGCATTCTTTCAACTGTTTACAGGAGATGCACCAGTGCTGGATCCAGGATCCAACACTGAGTAAGAAAAAGTAACGATAACAGTTTTTACCTGCTAAGTGAATTTCCTTCCATAGGATAACATTGGTGATTCTATGAGAAAAAGTTTCTAAGTGTCAACTTTTAAAATACAATAATATTCCTTAAAAATCACGACTGTAACCAAAACGCTTTTACTCAACTGTTTACAGGAGATGTACCAGGACTGAATCTAGGATCCAGTCCTGTGGTTAGAAAAGTAATCCATAAAGTAACTAATTGCATTTAACTAGAAATTCACATTGAGCTGAATGTTGCATTGTGTATGAAAATGTGTTGCCCATTGCAACAACTGTAACTACTGTACTTAAAAGTCTATTGCCTATGTGCAAAGTATTTAAACTAAAGTAATTCATTCTGAGAAAGTATTTTTTGTAATGTAATGTATAATGTAATTACAATGTAATTTAAAAAATAAAATATGTAAAAGAAATTGTTTCTAAAAATGTAGTAAATCAGTGTGAAAAAAATTAATATAAAAATTAATACATTTAAAAATTGTCATTTAAAAACCTTTGAAATTCACTGAAAAAACCATAGGTTTCAGGCACGTTATAGTTACAAATTAGCATTTTAAAAACCTTTGAAATTCACTGAAAAAACCATAGGTTTCAGACACGTTATAGTTAGAAATTAGCATTTAAAAAACCTTTGAAATTCACTGAAAAAACCATAGGTTTTAGGGACAGTTATAGTTAGTTGGACATTGCACTCGTACAAAACCCGTGAAATTCCCCCGTTATAGTTAGTTCAGCTAACTATAACTCGCGCCCCGCAATGCACTGCTGATGACGTCACATATTACATCACTCATGACATGGTCAGTGACATCACTGATGACATCACTGATGACATCTCAAATGACATCACTGATGACATCATCCACGTGATAATCTGATGCAGCTCCTCACACCCTAATATAACCTTTGATACACCCAATCTAAATTACAGAGTGCCATTCGCAAAACCATAGACACTCCAACACCAATAACTACATACCCACTCACTGATTCTTAGGTCTACACACACACATCCACTCACTCACCCGTACAGTCACTCATACTTATGGTCACTCAGTACAGGACTATCATATGCACTCTTACTCCTATATAGACACTCAAACACCGCCACTCATCCATAGAGGTACTCACACACCTAGTCAGTCATGCAAATAATTAAACACACTGCCATTTACTCACCTATACAGTTATACACACACCAGCTCACTTAATCATACAAATACTAGCACATTGTTACGCTCTTATACAATCACTGATACAAGCACACACTCATCCATACAGCCACTATCACAATCACTCACTCTCGCTTATAGCTAATTATATACTCCAATACACATATATACTGCCTTTCACATATGTAGTTACTCACACATGTACCACTGGGACATACATTCACTCACTAACACACTCTTACACACACTTACCCACCCATACAGTCTATCACAGATGCACTCTTGAAACCATCCACCCAGTGAATCACCCACTCACACATCTATGCACAGTCGCACACACCCCATCCACACAAACACTCAGGCACCCATACAGATACTCATAGAACCAATCTATAACCCATATAGACACTCATGTAGCTATTCGCAAATCCATGCATCCACTTACACACCAACAGACGGATACAGACATTCACACAGTTTAGTCACTAACCCATGCATTCAGTAAGATACGTTTAATCACTCACTTGTAGAGTCAGTCACGCACGTACTAAATCATCCATTCAGACACTTATACACCCACTCATTCTTCAATACGCCTTTCCCTATATATATTAAACATATTTAAACTTTACAGAAACACACAGTCACTGGATGATGTCATCAGTGATGTCATTTGAGATGTCATCAGTGATGTCATCAGTGATGTCACTGACCATGTCATGAGTGATGTAATATGTGACGTCATCAGCAGTGCATTGCGGGGCGCGAGTTATAGTTAGCTGAACTAACTATAACGGGGGAATTTCACGGGTTTTGTACGAGTGCAATGTCCAACTAACTATAACTGTCCCTAAAACCTATGGTTTTTTCAGTGAATATATATATATGTATATATATATATATACACATATATATATTGTTCGGGTTCGGCGTTGTCACTAATACAGCACCGAGGGAACAGCGTGTGAGTTTGCAAGGCGATAAACAGCAGGACAAAACAACCCCAAGACGCACAGTACCACTATGGTTTTTAAACTGCACAAAGGAGATTGAGTGGCGGTATCCACTAAGGAACAATTGAATATCCAAAGACCCCAGATACCACAATGCACTGGGCAGACACGCCCACTGGGCGGAACTCTTAAAAATCGCAAGTGTGAGTTACTTTCTACCTCTGCACTCCACGCAGCCATTCCTGTGATCAAGGGCGAGAGGACGCCCGAAACGCGTTGGAATTAATGGCAGACTGAACACTGTTTCTGTGTCCGTGAGGCTGATTTGAAATGCTGCCTTGTGAATATAGAAATCAACACACGCTGAGTGTGGAGTCTTCAATTGGGAGTTTTTTTCGATTGGTATATATGGCGGCCCGCTCTGGTCGCGAAGACACCCCCCTGCGGAAGTGCGGGTTCGGCGTTGTCACTAATACAGCACCGAGGGAACAGCGTGTGAGTTTGCAAGGCGATAAACAGCAGGACAAAACAACCCCAAGACGCACAGTACCACTATGGTTTTTAAACTGCACAAAGGAGATTGAGTGGCGGTATCCACTAAGGAACAATTGAATATCCAAAGACCCCAGATACCACAATGCACTGGGCAGACACGCCCACTGGGCGGAACTCTTAAAAATCGCAAGTGTGAGTTACTTTCTACCGCTGCACTCCACGCAGCCATTCCTGTGATCAAGGGCGAGAGGACGCCCGAAACGCGTTGGAATTAATGGCAGACTGAACACTGTTTCTGTGTCCGTGAGGCTGATTTGAAATGCTGCCTTGTGAATAAAGAAATCAACACACGCTGAGTGTGGAGTCTTCAATTGGGAGTTTTTTCGATTGGTATATATGGCGGCCCGCTCTGGTCGCGAAGACACCCCCTGCGGAAGTGCGGGTTTGGCGTTGTCACTAATACAGCACCGAGGGAACAGCGTGTGAGTTTGCAAGGCGATAAACAGCAGGACAAAACAACCCCAAGACGCACAGTACCGCTATGGTTTTTAAACTGCACAAAGGAGATTGAGTGGCGGTATCCACTAAGGAACAATTGAATATCCAAAGACCCCAGATACCACAATGCACTGGGCAGACACGCCCACTGGGCGGAACTCTTAAAAATCGCAAGTGTGAGTTACTTTCTACCGCTGCACACCACGCAGCCATTCCTGTGATCAAGGGCGAGAGGACGCCCGAAACGCGTTGGAATTAATGGCAGACTGAACACTGTTTCTGTGTCCGTGAGGCTGATTTGAAATGCTGCCTTGTGAATAAAGAAATCAACACACGCTGAGTGTGGAGTCTTCAATTGGGAGTTTTTTTCGATTGGTATATATGGCGGCCCGCTCTGGTCGCGAAGACATCCCCCTGCGGAAGTGCGGGTTCGGCGTTGTCACTAATACAGCACCGAGGGAACAGCGTGTGAGTTTGCAAGGCGATAAACAGCAGGACAAAACAACCCCAAGACGCACAGTACCACTATGGTTTTTAAACTTCACAAAGGAGATTGAGTGGCGGTATCCACTAAGGAACAATTGAATATCCAAAGACCCCAGATACCACAATGCACTGGGCAGACACGCCCACTGGGCGGAACTCTTAAAAATCGCAAGTGTGAGTTACTTTCTACCGCTGCACTCCACGCAGCCATTCCTGTGATCAAGGGCGAGAGGACGCCCGAAACGCGTTGGAATTAATGGCAGACTGAACACTGTTTCTGTGTCCGTGAGGCTGATTTGAAATGCTGCCTTGTGAATAAAGAAATCAACACACGCTGAGTGTGGAGTCTTCAATTGGGAGTTTTTTTCGATTGGTATATATATATATATATATATACATATATAGATAGATATATATATAGACATACTTGTTATAGTATAACATTTGAAAAAATTTGTAAATTATAGCATAAATTCTAAATAATATTTTAATAATAGTTTAGCATTATATATGTGAAAATATATGTGTGTGTCTTTCTTTAAATAAATGTATATTTATATATATTTATATTATTTAAGTATATTTAAGTTACATTATATCATTATATCATTGTTACATGTTAATATATTTAATGTTTATCATTTTTAACTATATATATGTCTTTAAAAACAATATTTTTGTATATATTTTTTAAATTAGTGTAAAACAATATTTTTTTCCGATATTTTTGTATGTACCATTATATGTATAGGACAATGATATTTTTGTGCTTGATATTTTTGATACAATATTTTTGTATCACTATATTTAGGGTTTCGATATTTTGTTAGTGAACCCCAGTTCATAGCATAAATGTCAACAGCAGGAATGGCAAGGCAAATGCTACCCTGTTGGGAAATAAACTATCACCACAATTCATCCAACACACGGAACCAGCTGGCCCCGTTAAAAATGAGAAAACAAGAAGTGGAGGATAACATGGCAACCAGATTACAATAGTGACCTGATTAATTCGAAAAGGACTACATCTAACCTGAAAGAAACACAGATGGGGTTATAATTAAATAGGAATATATTGCTGCACTCATTTCCCTCCTAAGTTTAATGAAGCCATCACTGTAGACAATTTAAATGTCTGTCCCAATGAGAGATACAAGGTGATTCTACCAGTGCAGTATACCACGAGAGACCACATTTTTCCTGAGAAGTGGAAGATTACTTGGTATGTGTTGTGTCCATTCCCCCTAGATGAAGTATTTGTAGTATTCTGTAGTGTCCTAGTTGTCCCCATTACCTGTGTACTTGAGCTGGTGCCTGGAATGCTCAGAGAGAATGCTGATGTAATAGAATAGTGGTGTGTGTGGTGTGAAGGTAGGTAGATAATTACACTGGTGTGGGGTCTCACTATCTCTATGCGTTCGATGCTATAACTAATGAGCCCGATGTGTAACTTCTCTACTTGGCTGAATCCTGTCCCATTCTTGAAGAACAAATTAACAGCAATATGTTAAAACACCTTTTGTGGCAAATCATGGAAACTCTGGAGGCGCTATAAATATGTTCCTGAGAGAGGTGGATCCCAGCAGTGAGATGGAAGGAGGATCCAAGACGAGGAGGGTGTAGGTTGGGGTTTCCAACAATCAAATCCACGGGGAAGTGGCGTCAATAGGCAGGGTTGGACTGGGACAGAAAATATGCCCGGGCACCAAAATTAAAGCAGCCCCCATTAATGAATTAGGAAGTTAAACAAAGTGGCCCGCATTTGCACATTAGTGCAGTTTTGAACTTGTACAAATACACCGTATTTGTGTTTTGCAAGGTATGGTAGACTGCATACATTTGTGCTTGCTACAGGCAATGATAGTTTTAATATCAGGTATATCAGGAGTAAAAAAAAGCCAACCAGTCCATAAAACAGTCGTCAAACAGTTAAAAAAATGGCCCAAACACTGACCTCTCAGACCAGCCCATCGGACACTGCATGATTGCCCTAAAGGCTAGTCCGACCCTGACAACATGCACTCTTGTGTAGGAGAAGTCAGGGGGGGCTGGGTGGACAGGCAACATAAAGTTTTGCTGTGACCTATTAGAGTTGAACATTGGCAGAAATGTTGCAGATCTGTACTAGATGTGATGATGGCAGAGACTGAGCCAGAGGAGCTGGAAAATGTTGAGCAGCACACGCGGACTCAAAGTCCGAAAGAAAAGGAAGGATCGAGCATTGAGAGCTGCTGGAAGTGTAAGGATTTTGTTTTGATTGCATTTCCTGCCTCACCAGTGTGACTGGCTAAATGGAGTTAAAGATACTGTGGGCCTTATTTATGAAGGCCTGCATCACATTTACGCCGCTGTTGCATCACTTTTAGTGACACTGCAGCGGCGTAAATAATGCGCCATGTTGCGCCATATTTACAAAGTGATGCATCTAGGCAGATGCGTCACTTCGTAAACTCCTGCGCTACATTATACCTGCTCAGGTATAATGTATGCAGGGTGGGCGTTCCCCCGCAAGAAAGGGTCGTAGGAGTGGCGCTGTGAAATCTTTAAGATTACTGTGCGACTTCTAGGACGCCAATGCGTCAAAACCTTACGCCTGCCTCATGGCAGACGTAAGGTTGATGCAGGCCCTTTCACATGGGGCTTGCCCCATATGAAAGGACACATTGCTGGAGCTTCGTCTGTTTTCAGACACACCCCAGCAATGCACCACTTTTGCGCCAACAGACACGTCAGTAATACTGACGTATCTGTCATTCCTTGTGACATGATGTGTAATACAGTAAATATGACGCATTCATCATGTCGCAAGGAGGGCACACTGAGAAGTGTTGCATCGCTGCTTTCACGCAGCGATGCGCCACTTCTCATAAGTGATGCCCTGTGCCTCTTAGGAAAGAAACAAGATTTTGCGAGTTCCCTAGATGTCTGCCAGTTCTCAGCAATGGTGTGGGTAGTTTTATTCAATATTTTCCTATCTGGGACATATTTTTGAGTTTGACCAGTAGTTATTGATCATCTGAACAATTGAACAGCTAGGACACTGTACAGTGTCAACAGTAACTGTCTTTGACTAGTTTTTAATGGCCAGCTACATGATATGATGAGAGCGAGGGACCCAACTGTCCAAAGGATGTGCAGAGTGCAAGACACGTCATTTGGCCATGTGTAGGAACACAGGAGTAATCACTGGTTTGTGGTGTGTTCTAACACTCTGTACAAGCACATACTCATTCTACTACTATGATCTCCAAAATAACCCTTACTAGACTCTTCCCTCCTCTATCCCTCCTTGGTCACCCAAACCTCATTTTACTACAATGATCTCCAGAACAACGCTCTCTAAATTTTTACCTCATGTATCCTTCCTTTGACTCATTCCAAACCTCAATTTAATACAATGATCACCCTAATCCCTTTCTAGAGGCTCTTCCCTCCTCCACCTCTCTTTTTAATCATCCCAAACCTCATCTTACAACTATGATCTCCCAAATAACCCTTTCTAGACTTTCCCTCTTCTATCTATCACTCCATTTTCCTATTCAATCCAACTAACAGACTCACATGTCCACCGCTCAAATTAACTCATATTTCCTTATACTAATCCACTACTTATCTTTTTTGGGTTCATGAGTAGAGTGCTACTCATCGAAAAGTGTTTTGACGCCTCGTCAGGGGGTAGTAAGCGCTATTTACATACAATTAGAATTACAATATTCGTGAACTTGCACCTGGCATCACTGACAGAGAAGGATATTAGGCTACTGTCTCATTCTCTGGCTGTTTACACAACAGAGGTAGCGGGGAACTGTTCCATGGGTCTAATCAGGAGCAGTCCCAGAAACAGTGGTTCTGTTTAAAGAAAAGAAGGTAACTTGATCCAAAGGGTGTTAATTATTAATGTAAGGGGAGGGTGGACTGCTCCTCGGGAAGCATCTGTTTGGGATGTGTTATATTACTGTTACTCAGTTTATAAGTATCATGTTTTAGAATGCAAAATAAGAGTTTTATGTTGAATGGGGAATCTCTGTTTTTGGGGTGCAAAGTGTGTATTTTAGTTGTGATTATGTATCCTAGCAAGTTAGTTCATGCATTTTATCACTGCCTGTCATCTGTACTATTAGTAAAGCGTTTCTTATGTAGATGTATTTGGTTTTGTGGTTTTGGGTGTTCCTGGTTCACAAGGCAGCCTGGTTAAAGTTTAGAGTGCCTCCTGCGTGGTGTGATTGATTGCACACGTGCTGCAAGTTGTGCTGTGAGCTTATGGCCTGATGTATGCGTTTACTTTCTTAGGTCATGCATGTGATGTGCGCATGTTTTCGATTTGTCTGGCAGGTTTGAACAAAACTCTGATACCTCTTACAGGAAAGGGTGTACATATGGAAATTGCGGTCAAGTCTTGACTAGTGTGATGACTTTTCCATGTTGGTGTGTCTGGTTTTTCAAGAGCTCATGCATGTGCTGTTATATGTGTTTTTCATATGGAGATTTCATACAAAATCGCCTTGCATGTTGTGCACACATTGAGATTATGTATTTGTTCGGATGTGTGTATGTATGGAGATAGCATACAAATGTGAGGTGTGTTTGTATCATTTACTCTTGACTGTGAAAGTATGATCTGATTGTAAGGTAATCTGCAGAATCAAAGTGTGAGTGGTGTAATGGCAGCTTTTGTACCGGAGGCGGGTCATACATATTTGGGATGAAGTAAAGATACATACACTCTCAGTCATTCTAGTTGTTTTGTGATATGAATGTGCAGAGTTGGTGATTATGGTGATTGCCCTTATCGCTGATTGTTTTATTCCTTGGCTGTTAGTCACCGGTAATATGTGGCTATATGTTCGGATGTTCAAATGTTGTATGGAGTGATTGTCAGTCGTGGCTCGTATGACTCGTGGGTGGGGGGGCGAGTGGGAGTGTCGCACGGGTGTTCGCGCGGTGTGGCGAATTTAACAAATAAAAAATTAAACTTACCTTACGGGTCCCGCGCCGCCTCCGCTCCTGGCTGGGTCCCGCTGCTGGAACAGGAAGAAGCCGAGGCAGCCTCCCTCCCCTAAGCCAATCAGAACGCTGCAATGGCGCCTGTATGGAGGCCATTTTCTCTATGTAGGCTGCATGCAGCCTACATAGAGAAAATGCAGAGTGTGCATGACTTTTTTGGTCGGCCCCGGAGGGCCGACCAAACAGTCAGGGCCCATAACATTGGGCAAGACACCCCTCCCCGACCCGCCCACCCGCCCGCCCCAACCAGGCATACTGTTCTGCTTTCTCGCAGCGCGAGAAGCAGAAACATAAAATGGTATTTAAATACCATTTTATGTTTCTGCTTCTCGCACTGCGAGAAGTAGTGGGGCGACGTTCCTCCACCCTAATGGAGGAGCCGCCCTGGTGATTGTGAGTCTACAAACGTGGTGAATTGGCATCATGCCCAAGGACATTGCAAGTCTTGAAGGTTTTGAACAGATGCCTAATGGTAGGCACAACTTTGTAGCTGTCTGGTTGTTTTTGTTTGACAAGAGGTTGGGGAGCTTCATGTCTAGGGTAGCGAGATTTTTCGCATACCATTGTGGATTTACTGTGACAGTTATTTATTGTCTTTACGTGCTTGGATGTGTGTTGTTGAATGTAACAGGGTGCATGGTGGGTGATTGTGTGATTTAGACATGCTTGCAATGCAGTGATTGAATTCTTACCCTGATATTGTATGTGCAAGGTAATGACAGTTGTGTTTGTTTATTTGTAAGGAAAGGAAGTGTGTTGACCTGCATGTCTGAGCAGGTTTCTGGCATGCTGGGAGAGAATGATGATGTAATACAATGTTGATGTGTATGTGTGTGGATTGGAAGCCGGTAGATAGTTAACTGCTGGTGGGAGGATGTCAGATGCCTAAGAATGGACCCAAGCAAATGAATAAATAGGGATTAAATGTGTGGGTATACAGCACTCGAGAGTTGCCCTTGCCTACTTGCAATAGCAAGCTGTGTTTTCACACTGACATTGTTATAGGGATTCTTCGTTCAGAGTGATTTATTATGGATCTGTCAAATGCTCCTCGGATTTGGTTACAGTTTTGGCATCTCCCTGCAGGTGACACCCCCCCCCACCCCTCTTTTAAAATGTGGCATGCCTGTACTGCTTAATTCATAGTTTAGGAGGACACTCTCCCAGTGAATAAGGGACAGGTCTGTCAGTTGATAATGGAGACGGATCTCCTATACCTGTTGGGGTCGGGGTGTCATTTTGCCTTTTATTGCAGCAGGGTCTGTGTGCTTCTTCGATTTGAGAAAAGTAGTAGGCGACGCAGTGGTTAGTACTGATCGCTCGTCTGGGGTTTTTCGTGCAACTTTTTCCACCTTGAAAGACAGATCTGGGAAGCTCAGGCGGCGAGCCAGAACAGGCATTCGCAAAGCGAACAGGTCTTGCCTTTGTGACCTATTGGCTTTGTCGAGTCTACTTGGCATCAAAAGGCACGACGACGTAGCTGCTGCTAGTGGCTGCGTCATTCCCTGAGTGATGATGTATGCACAAACATTCATCAACGACGGAGGACTCCATTTGGATTGGTAAATAAATAATGTAGTTTTAGGAGCGCAAAAGCTCATGTTGTATTGAGAAGCAACCTAGAAGCAAATGCCAGCTACCAGGCCCTCCAAAATTTATAAAAAAAGAATATCATGGTCCAGGAGGGGCTTGGAGAACAATGGAGGAGAGGGGGGCGGAGGTAAAGAACAAGGAAGTGGACAATGGGCCATAGGGGTAATGGAGGGGCTTGTGACAGGGCCGGCGGAGGCCCCCCCCCAAAAAAAGGAAATACATGCGCCGTCAAGGAATGTTGAAAAAAAATAGGGGCATATTAGCAAGAACCTGCAAAAATTATCGCAAACCTTGCTTAGCGCGCGTTTTTTTATCGCCGGCTATCGTTGGATATTACCGCGGAAATAACATGCTATTAGCAAGGTTTATCTCCATTGCGATAAAATATCCAGCGATAGCGGCGAAACCCTGCATTAACGCGAGAAATCCAGCGATAAAATCCTAGCGCTAAGGCTGGGGACTTAACCTTAGAATCCACCTCCCATTGACTATTATTGTTAAGTCATGTTTTTACCAGTTCTAAAAAACAAGCGCTAATCGGGGTTAGCGCGCGTTTTTTATCGCTTCGCGGGTATTGCTAATAGGCGATAGATATGTTAGCGACTGTTTTCTGTCGCTTTTAGTTGGGAACGCCTCCTTTGCATGTCATTAGCGATAAATATCGCTGACATGCAAAGCGGCACCCAAACCAGTCGCTAACGCCTAAAAGCTGTCGCTAACACCTGTTAGCGACAGCTTGCTGATATGGCGATAAAAATATCGCCGCTTTAGCTGGAAAAAGTCCAGCTAAAGCGGCGATAGAGCCCTTGATAATATGCCCCGTAGTTTTCTAAATGTGAGCAATGGAATATGTCAGTCAGTCAAAAGAAGGGTAAAGGGGCTATGTTGCAGGAGAGGAACAAACACGGAAAATGAAGGTATGCCATTGAATAAGAAGCAAGCGAATGAGTGTGACAAGAAAGCTAACCAATAGTAAGCAATGGGCCAGTTCTAACCCCAATGTAGGTTTTGGTATGGACCACAAGAGGCTTTCGCCTACAGACAGCAACTGGCGAAGGAGTTGCATATGGCATGCAATGACTTACCAGCAATGCCTATAAGGCATAAATTGAAACCTGAAGCTGCGTTTATTTTTGGTGGGGGGGGGGGCTGCGTAGGTGTGTTTTACATCTATCTTTCCAGTGTGTGTCTGTATAGTAAATTTGTCTGCTGGAAGATGTGGCTTCTTCTTCATGAGGTCAAGTTGGGCAACCCTAGGAAAATCACCATAACCATGCGCATCCCTCTTCGTTTCTGACACAAACCTGAGAGCTCTTAGAAGGAAGCTAACCCCCATTGTTAATAGTAAGTGAGGACTGGCCTACAAGCAGCTTTTAATGTCTTTTTCAGCTTAATTTCTTCCAAAAAAGTCATAATCAATATATAGATACATACTGGGACTTTCGGTCTGACCTCTTCGTCCATGGGTTTGTTGAAATGTCCTTCACATCACAGGTGCACATCTACCTAAGAAGTGCACTTCAATGCCAGAACTGGTGGGTTAATACTTTACTTTACCAATGTTTTATTCACTCCATTGTTTATCCTTCTTAGTTATCCTTGTGTGTTTAAGCTATGTCTTGTGGTTACTGAATTCAAAGTCAATAGTCCCATTTTTGAGCCAGTACAAATTATTTTTGCCTTTAATCAGCATCAAAACGGAAAAGGGTTTCTATATCTGTTCTTTATAAAACTGCCTGCCGTGAAGCAGTACGGAAACTATTTTTTTTTTATTTGAGGTTTTTTTAATCTTAATTTTTTTTATTTCAAACATATGGGCACCACGTTTAATCAGTGTCATGTTATTTATTTTTGTGGGTTATGGTTGCAATAAGAATAAACATCTCATCAGTTTGCCAAGCCCATGCTTACTGGCTTTGCCAATGCTTGTTGAATGTAGCACTTTGTACATCACTTCTACCTTTTCTAAATGCTGGAAGAAGCAGGTTTAAAATTTTGAAATTTAACTGTACTCAATTTACAGTCTTCGGAAGAATGGAAGATTGAGTCAGCGTTGCCAGGATTCAAACTTAATTACAGTAAGATGTCAGCAGTGACTGTTTTACTCACTGCTCAACATGCAACAAGAAACAAGAGCAGAAACTCGTTAAACCGAGGCCAGGGTTAAGAAACTAGAAATGCACTCTGTTGGACCTGACATCCTTGGTGTGGTTTTCCCCAAACTTTTTGCCTTCCATTCTCATGTTTTTAGTTGACTTCATTTTTGCTGGCTTTAGGTCTCTGCGCACTTTACCACTGCTAACCAGTGCTAAAGTGCTTGTGCTGTCTCCTTTAAACATGGTAAAATTGTCTTATACCCAATTGGCAGATTTAATTTACTTGTAAGTCCCTAGTAAAGTGGTACTGCAGGTACCTAGAGCCTGTCAATTAAATGCTACTAGAGGACCTGCAGCATTGAGTGCGCCACCCACTTAAGTAGCCTTTTAAACATGTCTCAGACCTGCTACTGCAGCCTGTATGCTCGCAGTTTTAAACTGCCATTTCGACCTGGCAAAGTAATTCTTTTTCCAGACGTAAACCTTCCTTTCTAACACATTGAAGTCAAACCTAGGGTAGACCCTAAACAGCCCATAGGGCAGGGTGCAGTGTATTTTAAAAGTTCAACATGTACTTTTAAGTTTTACATGTCTTGGTAGTGAAAAACTCTTCAATGTGTTTATCACGACTGCAGGGCCTCACTCTCCCGTAGGATAACATTTGTTTATTACATTTAATAAGTGACTACTTTCAACTGGGCGCAGTCAGGAATTTTGAGTTTGGTCTCTATAGAATTGTAATTTAAAACTCTCTTTAATGGTAAAGTTGGCTTTTAAGTCTCAATTCTGAAAATGTTACTTCTGGAAAGATGGCATTTTCTTCTCCTAAACATTTGCTGCTGTAGCCTGTATCTTGCGTCACAGGACGAGGTGTAGCAGGCAGGTGGTCTTTGTGTATTGCTTCCAGACACTGACCCAAAGTAGAATAAGTGTTGCCAGGATGGGCCATCTCTGACTTGATGAACGGGAGGAGCTGTCAACTACCACACTTGCATATCACAAAGGCTCTGCCTGAGCACACTCACAAAGGGTTTGGCACTAGTCTTTTTGTGACCACAGACAAGCTGGGACCAGGCAGGAAATTCCAAGCATCTCTGGTGGTGGAAACCTCCAGAACCTTCTCTTACTTCAAAGCGGGCACCAGGTAAAAATAATGAACCCTCGGACTCAACTCTTCAATACACCTCTGTGGAAGACTCAGAAGAACTGCTGTGCTGCTCTGCAAGAAGGACTGCTACTCTGCTGCCCTGCTGCCTGAGTGAAAGGACTGGTGCTGCATCTTGATCCCAGGACAACCAGAGTGACTCCAAGGGCTAGTAGGCTGGCCTCCTGATAAGAGCCTCTGGGACAGAAAAGGTTGCAACCACCTTGAACCCAGCACCTGCACTCTGTCTGCTGTGAGTCCTACCCCTCAAGTGGTGCCACCCTTGGAAGTGGTCATGTAGGTGCTCTGCCAACCCAACAGTGCTCCTGTGGGCAGCTCAGATACAGCTCAACACATTTCCTCGCAGACCTTCTTCGGAAGCACTAGCATCATGACACATTCCCAATCCTCGCATCGCAGTCTTCTCAGACCCACCGATGCGAGATGCATCCTTGACGCAGGCCATCGCATCATAAGCCCCTCATCGACGCTATCCTCGATGATGATGCAGACCTCTGTCCGCAGCTTCTCCAGAACTGCTGGAGCATGACGCATCTTCAGATAGGACTTTGCATCGCAAGCCCTTCGTCGACCACAACCTCAATGACGATGCAAGACTTCGCATCGATGCCTTGCAGCTCCTCGGAACTGTCGCTGTGCAACACATCTTTGACACAGGATCGCACAACGCTCCACAAACAGGATTTAAGGTGTTTTGTTCAGCGGGCCTAACTAGGGGGCATATTATCAACGGCCAGCGATAATTATCGCTGGCCGTGCTTAGCGACGAATTCCCTATTGCAGGCTATCTCTGGAATTTATTGCCCTGGTAGCGCGTTATTAACAACGCGTTTCTCCAGGGCGATAAAAATTCCAGAGAAAGCGAGGTTATCGCCGTTTTGCAGGGAACATTGCTGGAAAACGAGCGATGTTCCCTGCAAAACGGCGATAACCTTGCTGATACGACCCTGTGGTCGTATCAGCAGAATCCACCCCCTATGTCAGGCACACAAAGCACTCCACAACTCCGGACCAGCCTACCTCAACAGACGACTCAGCTTCTACACCCCCACCCGCCAGCTCCGCTCGACCAGCCTCGCCCTCGCCACAGTCCCCCGCATCCGGAAAACGACCGCCGGCGGCAGATCCTTCTCCCACCTCGCCGCCAAGACCTGGAACACCCTCCCCACCAACCTCCGACAGACCCAAGACCTACTGGCCTTCAGAAGACTCCTCAAGACCTGGCTCTTCGATCAGTAGCAGCACCACCCCCCTCTTCCCCCAGCGCCTTGAGACCCTCGCGGGTATGTAGTGCGCTTTATAAGTGACATGATTGATTGATTGGTTGATTGATTGATTGATTGATTGATTGATGGCTAAGTCAGGATTTTAGCAGACGTTAGATTTTGGCGAAAACTGCCGTTTTCGCCAAAATCTAACCTCTGCTAAAATCATGTGGGCTGCCTTGTAAATATCGCGATGTGAACATCAGCGATATTTGCAACGTAGTCCATCCGGGGTACGCCCAGTAACGCCCACTTTGCATCTCATTAGAGATGCAAAGATGGGCGTTGGGGGAAAAGGCAATAATGCAAGGATTCACGCGATAGCGTGACCTTGCTGATTAGGCGATAAAATTATCGCCGCTTTTCGTCCGAAAACGGACGCAAATGCGGCGATAATTGTTTATCGCCTCGTTGATGATATGCCCCTTGGTTACTGTGTCTGGCCCGCATTCCATCGGGGTTGGCCTGAACTTGGGAGTTTGTCACGGTCCGGCGTGACCAGATTTGTGCTTCTAGACACTATTTTCACTTAAAACTTTAACATTTTATCTCCCTGATTCTACTGATTGAATTTTTGTTGTTTTGATCTCAAATAATGTATTAAATTTAACTCTATTTTTCTAAATTGATGTGGGATTTTTCTTGGATTGAGTTTACTCTTTATTACTATTTGAAGTGCTGCATAAATGCTTTAGACATTGCCTCTAAGTTATGCCTGACTGCTTTTGTGCCAAGCTACCAGAAGCTTGAGCACAGGTTAATTTTGGGTTTACTTGTGTCTCACCCTGCTAGAGATTGTGGTTGCTGCTTGAGTAGGATTTTATCCCCCCCTCCAGCCAGTAACCCAATTTCCTACACTGGTGTTCAGCCGTGAGATTTGGACTTGTGTGTGCAGTGACATACAGTTATTTTGTGTAACACTAAAATCCCAGATAAATAATTTGATACCATTTTGAGTGTTTTTTAAATTCTCCTTGATTGGCCTTTTTGCTTTTTCCAAATTCCCTCTCATTCTACTTGACCGTTGCGCCTGAAATCCCACCTGCAAGGATGGTGTTTGAGTTTGCCAACATGGATACGTACACTGTGGCTGAGCTCAAGGAGTTCTGCAAGAAAATGGGGACTATCATCTAAAAGCAACACCAGAAAGCTGGAACTCCAAAGGTGCTGAGGGCCTGAGTGGATGTCCACCAGTCACTGGCTAAGCAATGGAAGGGAATGATGATATGGAAGGGCAAAGAGAGGTTCTGAGTGCAGGTCCTGCATTGCAGCACACAGGGCACAGGATGTCGTGCCTCCAGAATTGGAGACTCTTACTGAGCAGAGAGCAGTGTGTCCTCCCAAGGTCTGTCTGCAGCGGAGCTGGTGGACAGGAAGGCTGACAGTGAGTTCTCGCTGCAGATGCCCAAGCTCAAGATGTAGGAAAAGAAACTGCCCATAGAAACGAAAAATCGATGGCTGACAGAGCCTAGGCAAGGGCGAAACTGGCCATGGAATAAAGGAGAATGGCCCATGAGCTAAGTCTCAGAGAGCTGGACATCAGAGCTAAACATGTGGAGTCCAGCAATAATAGTGGCAGCATATCAGCAGTGGCCTCTGGAGACACAAGGGTGCACATTGCAAATGATCTGGTGCCTAACTTTGCTGTGGGAGATGACATTGACAAGTGGTTTGACGCCGATGAGGTTGCTCTGAAGATGAATAGGGTCCCTCAAGAGGATTGGGTGGCTAGTCTCTGGAGGCACATACCTAGTGAAGGGAGGGATGCCCCACTGGCCATAGAGAAGGGGGAACAGGATGAGGAATCCCCCCCCCCCATTAAGGACACCCTTGTCAAGAAGTATGGCCTCGCCCCAGAAAAGTACAGGCAGAAGTTTAGAGACAGCCAGAAGCTGCCCCATCAGCCTTGGGTGGATTCTGTAGATTCCTTTTGCAAGGCACTGGATGTTTGGGTGAAGGGCAGTAAAGAGAAAGAATACCAGGGGCTGTACAATTTGGTGGCAAGAGAGCACATTTTCAGTCTTTGTTTTGCAGAGCTGCATCAACAATTGATAGAGAGTTCACTGACCCAGAGAGTTTGCTAAGGAGGCACACCGCTGGCTCGGCACCAGGGTCCACTTCAACGTATCTTGGGGGGATCACCACAAGGGTGGGCAGGATCCCTACCAGAAGAAAGGGGGGGGGTGAAAATAAAAACAGGGAGTCCCACAGGACAGGATTCCAAATCCCCACGTGAACAGAAGAAGTTCCCTGACAATAAGTCCCCAAGGAAATTTACCCCTAAGTGCTATAAGTGGAATCAGTTTGGGCACTTTAAGAGTGATACCAAGTGTCTCAAGAGGGCACAGCCCCCAACTAAAGGGCACACACCGGGTCTTGCTATTGTAGCGCTTGGTGAGGAGATTGGCCCAGTTGGTATAGGGGGTAGTGCAGAGGTTACCATAGTGTCCCTGGATTATGGAGAGATAGTGCCAAGAGCCCACACACCAAGCAATACCAAGACGTACAGGCAGTGGGCCACCATAAATGGGCAGAGGGTGGAGGCTCTGAGCAACACAGGAGCCAGCATGATATATTCCAGGTGTCGACTGGTGTCCTCAGAGCAGGTAGTCCCTAATGCAGTCCACCAGGTTGTTGTAACTGACAACCATGAGAGTCACTATCCAGTGCCTCTGATTCCTTTTGAATCGGGTGGGTCTCAGGTTCCTTGAGCGTAGCTGTGAGTCCATCCATGGCTGTGGATTGTCTGCTAAGTAATCACCTAGAGCACACCATCTGGAAAAAGATGGAGCTCCGGTCCCACCTGGAGATGTTGGGATCGCCTGAGTGGATGTGCATGACCACATGGTCCATGGATGCCCGGGAGGGTAGTCAGGAGGACCTGGAACCTAGAAGAATGGCCCAGCTATGTGCCAAAAAGAAAAAGAGCAAAGGGTGCAGTAAACCCGCCCCTGAAACTCCCACAGTCCGGGAGGTGGCGGAGCCTGAGAGCGAAGTCCCAGAACCCATAGGTAAGGGCATTGCCACCCTTGAAATCTACCTGAACTGACCCAATGGTAGAAGGAAGTGGGTCCCACGAGGGAGGTGTTCTGCAGAGTGCAGAAGGCGCGTCCTACTCTAGAGGACCTACAGTGGCAGGCAGAGGCCCTGGCAGCTGACAACACCTCCATTGATCACCTGTTTTACTGGGAGGATGGTCTCCTGCACAGTGAGCCTAAGGTTCCCGAGCATGGTGAAACCTGTGTGCTGGTGGTCTCTCAGTGCTACAGGGCCTTCTTACTGTAGCTGGCTCCTGATGTTCCCCTGGCAGATCATCTAATGCAAGACAAGAACTTTGGCAGGCTTGTAACCCACTTCTATTGGCCCCGGGTGAAGATGGCCTCAGATGCATTCTGCAGGTCATATCCCACCTGCCAGGCCAGTGGGAAGTCAAGCGGGAAGCACAAGGCTCCCCTGACTCCATTTCCAGTTCTTTCTACTTCCTTTGAAAGGGTGGGCATCAATATTATTGTCCCTCTGGACTCCAAGACAGCCCTGGGCAGCAGGTTCATCCTAGTCTTGGTGGACCATACTGCCCGGTAACCGAAGGCTATGCCTCTGAGCACAGTGACTGCGCTTGCAGTAGCCAGGGCACTGATGGGGACATTTACCCATGTGGGGTTCCCCAAGGAGGTAGTATCTGACAGTGGTACCAACTTCATGTCAGCATACATGAAGTCCACGTTTGATGAGTGTGGGGGTAACATACAAATTCTCCACACCCTATAATTTCCAAGCCAATGGGCTTGTTGAGAGATTCAACAAATCCGTTAAAGGTTTGATCATGAGCTTGTCAGAGACCTTAAGGTGGAAGTGGGACGTCCTCTTGACATGTCTGTTGTTTGTGTACCGGGGGTACCACAGAACGGGGTTGGATTCAGCCACTCTGAACTTCTGTGAGGGTGCCCTGTCAGAAGGCCTCTCGCAAGTTGAAGAAGGGATGGGAGCATTCTCCCAAGAAAGCTCGTCAGGATGTGGTCAGTTGCATGCACCCAGATGAAGCGCTTCTGGAAGAAGGCAAAGGAGAATCTGGAAGCTAGCCAGGAGGTTATGAAACAGTGTTATGACCAGAAGGCTACTCTGTTTGGGTTTCAGCCTGGCCAGAAAGTGTGGGTGATGGAGCCTGTAGAGCCCAGGGCCCTACAAGATTGATGGTTTGGGCCCTATGAGGTGAAGGAGCACAAGGGGAATGTCTACTACCTGGTGGACCTTAAGACCACCAGGAACCCTTGACGGGTCCTGTCTGTCAATTGCCTCAAGTGCCACTTTGAGAGGTCCGAGGTTACCATGCTCCCGGTCACAGATGATGGACTGGAGAAGGAGAGCAAGCTTCTCTCCGACCACCTTTCTTACCAAGAGCAGGATGGGTCAGTGGAGTGTGTCAACCTCTCCCCTACTGTGACCCTAGAGCAATAGAGGGACTGTCACCAAGTGTTAGGACAGTTCACCTCTCTCTTCTCCCAAACCCCAGGGCTCGCTACGTGGTGTTCCCACGATATTGACACTGGGGACAGTATGCCTGTGAAGAATAAGATCTACAGGCTATCTGACAAGGCAAGAGCCAGCAGAAAGGAGGAAGTCTCCAAAATGCAGGAGCTAGGGGTAATTGAGCCCACAAACAGCCCTTGATCCAGCCCAATGGTGCTGGTCCCAAGGCTGGCCCTCCAGGTACCACCCTTGAACTTAGGTTCGGCATGGATTACCAGGGGCTCAATGCAGTCACTAAGACTGATGCTCACCCCAAGCCGACGAGCTCATTGATTGGTTAGGGATTGTTCCGTTCCTCAGCACCTTTGATCAGACGTATCGGTACTGGCAAATCACCTTAACTGAAGGGGCCAAAGAGTGGTCTGTGTTTTCTACCCCACGAGGCCACTTCCAGTTTTGGGTGATACTCCTCAGGTTGAAGAACGTCCCTGCCTCCTTCCAGAGGTTGGTCAATCAGGACCTGAGTGGGTTGTAGAACTTCAGTGCAGTCTACCTAGATGACATTGCGGTCTTCAGTTGTAGTGGGGGGACCACCTGTGCCACCTCAGGGAAGTGATTTAGGCTCTGCAGAGAGCAGGCCTGACTATCAATGCCAATAAGTGCCAGATAGGACACGGTCTGTGGTCTACTTGGGTAACCAAGTTGCAGGAGGCAAGGTGCAGCTCCTACAGACCAAAATCCATACCATTTTGGCTTGGGAACCCCCCAAGACCCAGAAAGAGGTGAAGGCCTTCCTGGGCCTCACCAGGTACTACAGAGATTTGTCAAAGGGTGTGGCACCATTGTTGCTCCCTTGACAGAGCTGACTTCTAAGAATCAGCCCAGGTAAGTGATCTGGTGGAGGCGTGTTAGACTGCTTTTGACACCCTGAAGAAGGCCATGTCCTCGGCACCCGTGCTCAAGGCCCCTGATTTCTCCCAGGAGTTCATCCTGCAGACAGATGCCTCAGAGCATGGCCCAGATGTCTCCTTAGCCCAGGTTTCCGTAATGAATACCCAGTCAGGGTTATGTGTTCAAATAAATTCTGCAACCTCAACTTTATTTTTGATCAATGAGTGGGCACTGATCAAGTTGAACAGGCCTACTTTTCTCAATGCCTCGTAAATTCATCAAATCTTCACTAACAATTATTTAGAATTGTTAAAGAGCTATAAGCCCTAAAATGTAGACACTCTTAAATCCAATGTAGCATAGATCTTTGCAAAAATTATTTGACTTCTTTCACTGGTAAAACTGAAAAAAATAGAGTGGAGATTGAAGCTGAGATGATTGGTCAGTTTAGCAGCATAGAATCCCTGTCTTTTATCAACAGATGTGATATGACCTTTGAAAAATGTCATCCTATTTCTGAACTTTCTCTAATTGTAACCATAAAACAGAGCTGACTCTCTAGCTTTCCTCCTGATATATGTCCAGCTAAATTTATGCAAGAACTAACTCTACTTTAGATTCAAGATATTCATCATATCTTTTTCCAGTTCACACTTGACACAGGCATAGTTCCAGATTTATGAAAAAAGCAATTGTCAAACCCTTGTTTAAAAAATCCACTTTGGCCCCCATCAATCTGAGTTAAGTTTGGCCATAGCCCTTCTTCCTTACTTGTGTGAGCTGCTAGAAAAACCTGTTTTTTAACAAGTTCAAGAATTCATCAAACATAATGATCATCAAAACACACAGCAAGCAAAGTTCCGGCCAGGTCATAGCATAGTACACAATGAATTGTAGTCTGAAGTTCTCAGTGATTTACAGAGAATGATGGATGCCAGAGTCCCAGGAGCTCTTGTTGTTGTGGACCTCTTGGAAGCCTTTCATTCAACAGACCATGGCATCTCACTTCTCCAGACTAACTGACATAGGCAAAAAAGGAATTGCTCTCACTTGGCTAGAATAATTTCTGAGCAATAAACTACAAATGATCTCCTGTTCATCCAAAGAGTCACACTTTGAAGACCAGTGGCGTAGCAAGGGGGTGGGGGGGAGGTTCTGTGCTGGGAAGCACGGGTTTTGGGGGCGGTGGCCTTCCTCCCCTGCTCTTACCCCTGCGGCCATCGCAGGAAAATTGCCAGCACCCCCCCTCTTATTATTCAGGCGGCAAATGCAGGGGCCGCCATGGGTGGCAAAAGGCCTAGCTTTGCCACTGCTCAAAGCTCCGTTCTGTCCCCTCTTCCTTTTAACATATATGCCCATAATTTACATCAATTGGATAAAGATTTGTTCATGTATGCTGATGACACCTAGTTAGGGTAGCTATCTAGCCGGTTTTCTACCAGTACCATCAGTATTTTAATGTAGCGGCCAGTACAAAAATAAACAAAATCATCTAAAGTCAACTTCAAACAGCGAATATAAACAGAAAGCACCTTTAAATGTGTTCTGGTGCTGCGTTAACGATTCCTGACTAATTTTTAAAGTAAACAAAAGCAAATACGTCATGTTAGAAATGAACACATACGATTTTGTTTAAAATCCTAGTTAATGTCAAGTACGGCCCTTTGCAGACTCTTAAAACAACAACAAATGACCAATATGTTTCTCTTGGAAACGACACAACCCTATACAGAGTTGATTTTTAGTTCTTCACTAAAGAGAGCTAGCACCAACTTGCAGTCACAAGATGGTGGATGACTGCAATTTTTTTGAGGCTACATACCAGCTAAATTGAACTGCTTTTAACATAATCAAAAATTAAGATTGTTGATCTACTTTGGCCCGCTATCATAACCATTCAACTTCCTCCTCCTCAGGTATGTATATTGATTCTAATCTAGGTTTAGAGCCCCCAAGTGGCCAACTTGACCGCCAGCTGTTTTTTTTCAACTGAAAGTGCTTCAACCTATCCCGCCACTTGTAGATAAACACCTTAAAGTCCCAGTAGTGAATGCTTTAATTCAGAGCTCGAGAGATTATGGCAATTCTACTCTACTAGCCACTCTTAGAAAGCTCATCTTGCAGCTTCAACTACTTCAAAGTGCAGCAGAATCGCTGCTCTATAGCTTGAAAAAATATGATTAAGTTACCTTAGCCAGAAGAAACCTGCACTAGCTGTCTGAACACCACAGAATATCATTCAAAATGTCAATAATTGTATTTAAAGCTATTTAAAACTTCGATCTTTATGGCTCTGAATTTTTCCTGATACGATTCTACCAGACAATTAAAATCCAATTAAGTGTCATTTTACCAGTTTCAATAGTTCGAACTTTCACCTTTGACAATCAAGCTAAAAGTGGCTGCCAAAATTTAGAACATTTTCCCTCCCGAGCTCCGAAAACAATCCACATTATCTTTTTAGACAAACTTTAAAAAATACATCTTTTTAACTACTTCCATATATCCAGAAATGTAACAAATATGTCATCAGGGTTAAGAAACCTCTGGTGACCAATAAATTGTTTCTAGCAATTTAACTAATGTAAGCAGTAGTATCGCCAAGAGATGGTTGGTTAAAATTGTGCTTAATAAGTAAGATAATAATAACCAGTTCTGTTCTAATTATTGTTGTAATATATTTTGTGTAATAAAATGTCTCTACATTTATAATCCGTTTTCATGTCTATATAAACAGATGTATGTATTGTGAAGAAACAAATCTATTTTATATTAAAAAAGTAAAAAAGTATTGCGCCTTTTTTTACTATTTTGAAATTACATTTAATGTACTTTTAGGTTTATAAATATATGCTTTGTTATTATTTTATGTAAGAGGGTGAAGGATGGCACATAAATGATCGGTGGTGTCATCCACATTTGTGGCCAGTAACTGCTGGTCCTGGGTTTGCTCTGGGGCCAGAATAGCTGTCCAACTTAATTATACCACCTCGTATTCTCCTGCTTCACCAACTGCAGGTGTTGTAGTTGCAACTCAAGTTTCTTATCATTGATAGGTCTATTGTGCTTCTGCAGATTGGTGTCCAGGTTTCTCAAGTGTGTGTCCATGGACTGCAAGGGCTCTTCCATGTTTGTCAAACCATACAACCCATAATCTTGTTGGGCAAAACAAATCCTCCTCACACAGTGGTGGCCCGCATCAAGCCAATTATACATCAAATGTGACCACCTCTTCCTGCCTAGTGGTGGGACAGGAGGTGGATCAGGGACTTGAGGGTGGGGTGAAGACTGGTAAATGGAAACTGGTTGTGGGCCATAGTTCATCTTGTGAATCCTACATGGGTGATCCTAGAATGAAAAGTGGAGTTGCACCTTGGTGGGAGTATGGAGCAAAGGAATCATCTAGGGTACCAGCGGGGTGTCTGTATAGCTAAGAAAAGCGTATGCGGTTAAGGTTCATGCATCTGTAGTCCAGCAACTAAGAAGAGTGATAAATGAGAAGGGCTTATACCTATGATTGTGCCCTGGACTCCCATCCTGGTGGATGCAGACATGCTTAAGAGTATGATGTATTTGTCTTAATCAGTGACAATTAGCCCAGATGGCCTGTAGGAGTGGCGAGTTCTATCCTGGGATTGCTCTATTGGTTCACCACTTCTCAATGGATCGTCGATGTTGGCCTCCACTCTCACAGATGCAGTGAATGAAAGAGACACACTTGGTTTTGGAACAATTCTAGTTGCGCTTGATTTTTCCCTTCCCCTTTGTGATTCTTGTGAGTGTCACATCTTGGCCATTATGCAAATACAGTGGACTAGGATGTTTGCTTCAAAATACATGCTTGCCTCAAGCTGATAAATGTTATCAGTAACAAACTTTGTTAAGGAACAACTGAATTATATGAAGAAAATACCAACTAAGCCATCCTCTTTCTTTTCAACATCTGACACTCACTCACTCTCTCAGCTAGTCACTGTCTTATTTGCACTCTCACTCCTAGACTCACCACATAGTTATTCAGTCACTCATTCACTCAGTCACTCACTAGCTAGCCAAGTAACCTCCTCAATCAATCATTAATTTGCGTAATTTGCTTTTGTCTAATTATGCAATGTTTTGGGAAAATTACATAAAATTACACATAATTATGTGAAATACAAATCTGTTATTCGGGTGCCATATTTTAGCGAGAAATGCACCCTTGTGTCAATTTTTGATGCAAGGGCATATGTGGAGTTAAAAAAGCATGAAAAACGCAAGTGACGGGCGCAACAGCTATTCACCTTGTGGCTGCTTGCATTATTTCTGGTTGGTGGTCACATTTTTACCCCCAATGGCACATAATTACGCAACGTAACGATGTCCAAGGCTGACATCCTCTTGGCAACTGCTCTATTGCACTATTTTGGGGGGTTCTGCGCTCCTCCGGTCGACTGCATTATCAATCCCAGAAAGGCGCCCACTGCCAGGAATGATGATCTGCCAGGAATGTTAAATGTCGCTTGTTGCTTCCCGTCACGCGCTGCCCCCACTCCTCCATCATTAAGCGTACCTGGTGGGATGTTCTTTCTCAATCCTCGAAGGTTTGCCAGCAATGTAGCTACAGCTCAGCCACCTGGCAATATTCAAAGGCCGCGCACAACGATGATAGGAAGAAGAACCATATTAGAGCAGCTCTGATAAATACCCGCTCTTTGAGAAAACACCACCAGGATATTTTTGACCTACTTTCAGATGACCGATTAGATCTTCTTTTCATTACCGAGACATGGCTGAATGAATCCTCGAACCCGGTAGTGCAGATGTCTATCCCAAAGGGATTTAAGATTTCTCGCGCTGACCGTCAGACGGGTAGAGGGGGTGGTGTCGCAGTGGTCTACAGGGATATGTGGATGTTTAATCGGGAGGAGAGCGTTCTGTTGGGGGAGGGCGAATTCCTTGATTTTAGCATTAATATCTCACCTCGGTCCACATTAGGGGGAACCTTGGTTTATAGACCTCCGGGACCAACAGGGCCCTTTCTTAAAGCTATAGAAGATGTTATCATTCCCCGGGCCCTGAGGTTCGCCCAATATCTCTTTCTGGGAGACCTTAATCTCCATCTGGATCAGATGGATGTAGGGACAACCCAGGAATTCTTGGATTCCCTAGATCTTGCTCAGCTCACCCAGTGGGTTAGCTCTCCCACCCACTGTGGGGGCCATATTCTTGACCCCATCTGTTCCAACTTTCCTATGGTAGTTGAAGATCCGCTCCCCGTGTCCTGGTCGGACCATTTTTAGTTCACTTCTCCTGGCCCACTGAGGGTAGCTGCGGGATATCACAGGCTAGTGCCAGCTCGGCCGCTGCTAAAGTAGATCCCATAGCCTTTGGCCAGGCTTTGGAGAAGCTGAGACCAGCTCTCCCCCAATATGGAGTGCGCCCTGGCTTGCTTTACCAGATGGATTACGTTGGCGATGGATAGTCTATCGCCCACGTCGAGTCGTAGGCGGGTCAGGGAGTCACCGTCTAAACCATGGTTCTCAGCCGAATTGAAAGTACTTAAGCAGCAATGTAAGAAACAGGAACGCTGCTGGCGGAAGGACTATTGCTCATCAGCAAAGGCCAGGCTCAGAGAAGCCCAGAAAATCTATTACATTGCTATCAGTAAGGCTAAGGGTCTCTATTATGCTGACCGGATAGAGTCAGCCAATAGCAACTCTAGGGAAATTTTCTCTATTGTGCAGAGTTTTATGGCGCCGAGGGCTGAGACAACAAGGCTCCCTGCCTCTAACACCTGGTGTGAAAAACTTTCTAATTTTTTATTGATAAGATTCGTACAATACAGACAACATTTAGAGATCAAAGCCCACCTCAGGCGGGGGTGGTGCCCCCGGCTGCTCCTTTTGAGCCGTCTTTCATATTGGAGGCTTTTACACCTATTGACCTATCGGACTCACTTAAAATTCTGAAAGCTATGAAATCAGGCTCCCCGTCGGATCCTTGTAAGGCGAGACTTTTGGCCTCTGTGGCAGAAATAGTTAATCTAGAAGTTAATACGCTCATTAGACTCTCCTTTCAGGAGGCGCTTGTCCCATCAGCGTGGAAGCAGGCTAAGATTCTGCCACTCTTAAAAAAACCTTCACTAAATCCTCAGGATCCAGGGAGCTATCGCCCCATCTCCCTTCTTCCCATTGTATCTAAAATCTGTGAGAAAGCAGTTAATAAACAGCTTACTGATTTCATTGAAGGCTCAGGTTTACTCCATCCAGCTCAATCAGGTTTTAGAGCTGCATATAGCACTGAGTCGGTCTTGGTTGAAGTATCGGAAGCTATCCGATGCTGTCTGGATGCCGGTGGAAGTGCTGCCTTGATATTGTTGGATCTATCGGCAGCATTTGATACTGTTCCCCACTCGCTGCTTCTGTCTCGTTTGATGGAAATAGGTGTCACGGGATCGGCCTGGAGGTGGCTAAAATCCTTTCTTGAGGGGCGTACGCAACAGATCTGGATCCCTCCATTCTCTTCCCCGCCTCAAGGTGTTACCACAGGAGTGCCGCATGGGTCCTCTTTGAGTCCCCTTCTTTTTAACATCTACGTCACTCCTCTGGTACAATTAGCGGAGGAGCTAGGAGCCAAAATCGTGGCGTACGCCGATGATACTCAACTACTGTTTAACTGGGACAAATCGGAGTGTGATACTCCGAAGGTTAAGAACTGTCTGACAGCTGTCTTTCAGTGGCTGTCAGCGGCACAGCTTAAATGTAATGAAGAAAAGTCGGAGATTCTTCTTTACGGCAACCTTCCCACACGGTTCAGAGATACTCTCTGGCCGGCTGTCTTTCCGCTACCGTCCTCTTCTGGTCAACCCGTCAAGAATCTGGGTGTGTGGTTTGACGAGAATTTGTCTTTCTCGTTTCATATCAAAAAATTGGCCGGGAGCTGCTTCGGGATATTGAAGTCCCTCAGGAAATTTCTCCCCCTGCTCCCTAGGGCTGCAAGAGAAACAGTGACCAGGGCGTTGATCTTGTCCCGCCTTGATTACGCCAATGCTTTGTACATTGGCCTACCAGACTATTCCCTTAATAAGCTGCAGGTCGTCCAGAATGCAGCAGCCAGGCTTTTATTTAACATTCCCATCAGAAGCAGCGTTAGACAACACCTGCGCACTCTGCACTGGCTGCCGGTCATTAAGCGCGTTAAGTTCAAGGCCCTTGTGGTTGCCCATCGTGCTCTGCACGGATAAGGGCCAGCTTACCTAAGGAAGCGCTTTGAGTTCTATACCCCTACCAGAGATCTGAGGTCAGCATCTCAGTACCTTGCCCGGTTACCTCGTGTCCGCCGGCAAAGAGTGGGGGGCAGATCTCTTGCATTTCGGGCGGCCACTGCCTGGAATTTGTTGCCCTACTCGTTGCGTAACACCCATGATCTTAGTTCTTTTAAAAAAAAGCTCAAAACACTTCTGTTTTAATCTGCGATTTTCTTTTTAGCTGCACCTCTAGGTTCGCGCCGGGACACTCCTAGGAGTATCTGTGCGCGTTATAAACTTCAATAACATAACATAACATTGTGGCAGTGCCACTTTTATTCCCAAAAAACATCATACCTCTAGAGTCCCCCTCATAGGGCCGTTTAAAATATGCCCCCGGCCACTGATTGGCCTGTGAGGGTTCGCGCCCTTTCCATCCCTTTTGGTGCTCTCTTGGCGACCCCCATTTCCTGTGTGGGAGTGTGGGGGAGGAGACCTCCCTACCTTGTGGCGGAGTTTCTCCACAAAAACAGTTTTTTTCCAGACCCTAGGTGTCCATTAAGGCACCAGCCTTTTATGCCCTGTTTGAGGACGGCCTTTGCCGTTATCCTCTTTAGAGTGCTTAGGCATCAATCTACTTTAAATGAGGAAGGCAGGATATAAATGAACGAAGAATGTGTATAGCGCAACATCTGCCCAGCAAAGCGTCCTGGGCTATGTACATCGTACAAGAGAAGCTGCAGGAATTAATAGTACAGAATTGCAAAGTTTTCCATTTTTAAAAAAAAAGAGGGAGAGAGAGGAAGCTCATTCCATAATTTAATAGTAAAAAAAAAAGGAACCTTCTCCTTTACTGCAGCCATGGACGTTAGGAATTTTTAGTAGGAACAGATGACAGGATCCAAGGAGTTTGTGAGGCAGGTGATGACTGAGTCTGTCAATCAGATACTTGGGGGCATATTTACTAATGCTTCATGCAATGCAGGACAGCAAGAAATGTTGCTGCGCTGTGTTGCTTGAAATGGAGAGAGCAGAAATGACCTATATTTACAACGATATGGTGCACTTCTGCTTCCTCCTAGCGTTGGTGCACTCTGTGCTGCCTAACACCAACTAGGACACCCTTGTGTCATGCTGCAAGGGTGCCTATGGTACGGTCATGATTTATTTTGTGCAGGAAAGGAGGCCTTCCTGCATAAAAGAAAAACATCCTTAGAAGCAATCTCCTCTTTCTTTGTGTGCTGAAGACTGCAGCACACATGGAAAGAGGTAATAATGAGGAGATAGTCCTCCTTGTAAAGTCTCTCTGGGATAGGCATAGTATTTTGGCTCATTCCAGGTTTACTACCTTTAGCAAACCTGGGGTTGCATCAAACTCCATGGGTGCAAGGACGGGAATGCCCATGCTCCACCCAAGGAATGCCTACCACTATTAAATGTAATGCAATGCAGCACATGCCACTGCATAAAGTTATATTTCTTTACAAAGTTACGCAAGGCAGCACATTCCAACCCTTGCGCGGCTTTGTACATTTTAATGAAGCCTTTAGGATGTTTTTGAGTCACCTTGTACGATGCAAGGACAACGCAAATCTGGCCTTTAGGGATTTTCTTATGAAAGGCTGTGAATGTCAGCATCAAGCATTTGAAAATAAATCAGTTGCATACTGGTGCCAGTGTAATCTTTCTTAAAGAGGGGTGATAGATTGCTGCTGGGAAAGATTCCGTGGTAGCCAAACAGCAGCATTTTGAACAACTTGGAGCTGACAGACCAGGTGGTCAGGCAAACCAAGGTACAGCACATTTGCTTAGTCCAATTGCGAGGTAATCAGTGAATGGATAATGGTCTTACGGGTGTTATCTGGCACCATTTTAAGGACCAAGAACACGTGCCTGTCGCCATCATCACCTGTCGCTTTTTGCAGACGTCCCACATCCGTCAAACTCTAAATTGGAATGTCTGTAAGCTGCACATTAGGTGAACTATTCCACAGTAAAGTCAAAAATTAGACACATTTTAAAATATTTAAAAAATCCTTTCTTAAACTATTTTCCTAACAGGCCCACCTGTGAAATCTGGATAAAAGGTAGTATATCCGACAATTTCTGAGGCCGTTATACCTAGCCATTTCAGTTGTAACTTAGGTGTTCAGGAAAGCGTAGGCAAAGCACTCACGATTATCCGCAAATACCCTCTAAATTACGCCTGAGTGCGGGTGAACCGCACTTGTGTGTGTTATCTTTGATCACTCCTCTGAAGTGCCACTGAAAAAACCTACGTGTCTCTGTGTAATTTATGCCCACATACACAATTTACACACTTATTTTACTGAGTTACGGCTTACGCTTTTGTGAATATTTGGTAAGCTTTTATAACAACTTTTTGATGACATGTCAGGTGTAATTCAGGAAAGCTGCTAGGTAAATTCGAAATCATGTTCCTAGCTAGTACCCTGGTTTGATTTCCAACCAGCATCCATATCATGCAATCTGCTTCCCATAGTACTGTGCCTGTGCAAACTCTGTGTCTGACGCACAATATGTCAGCGCTCACCATGACAGAATATGCATGTCAATGTGGGGCCCATAAGGACATTTCTTCAAGTTGCATATGGACCTCATAGTGCAAGGCTCTCTCAGAGGAGAGGTCTCATCTGCCACTCACTCAGCCTGCAACTGTTGCTGTTATGGCCTTTGTGAGCTGAAGGGGCAAAAGGTGGTTGCACCTACTGTCGTTGAACCCTCAGGAATCTCTTCAAAAGCTGACCTCCAACATATTGATGATGAAAACATTCAACCTGGGATTGGAGGGACATAATTGCAACTCCATACCCTGCTGGAGGGGCTTTAGAGGGTACTGAAAGCCTACCAATGGTAACATATATGCAGAATCTCTCTTAGGGGTATATTTGCCTTGGCCCATGTTCTATAATAGGAACATTTCCCACGAGAAAGGGGATTTCTTGCGAAACATATGTATGTATCTGAGACAGTAGCCCTGAAAGAATGCAAATAATGTGTGATACTTCAACAACATGCACACATTCCACATACCAAAAGGGTCCCATAGGCCACTGCCACAATTTTTACGTCACAGCCTATCAGACAGCGCAGCTGTCTGGTTTGCTAAAGACATCTTGGGGACATTCAGAAAGTTGACCTAGGAATGCATACTGCCCATTTCCTACCATTGGCATTGTGGATTTTAACTCACATTTTCTGGCTTTCTATTTGTTGGCTTTATTTGTTTTAGGCTGTCCATTTCAAGTTTGTCCCTCTTGTTGCCAAAACCTTGTTTACTGTATTCTTCCACAAGCTCACTTTCTGTAAACAGGCCATTAAATCTTGTTCTTATTTTGTCACATTTGCTGTGCATTCAAAGGCAGAGTTCACATGTCAGGCTGTGTCTTCCAGGGAGCTTGGTGTTTATTTTTCTTTCTCTGACTTCAAAGTGAGAGAATTTATGTGACAATCATACTGGCTAGTGGGGTCTGCTTGAGAAAGGCTGTACAATGTTAATTTTTTTCTAGCACATAACAACATTTAAATGTCTGTAAATGAACTGTGCTGACGATCAAATCAATTCATTGGGTGATGACATTTCCACACATTATTGTTTGTGCACTGTATAGTTTTATCAGTAAAACTGTATGTGAGTACAAATTTAATGTTAATTTCAATTGAAGGTGTGTTGTCTGTAATGGCAGTACGCTACCATACCATGCATACTCCATATTACCCCACTCAACTCTACTCTGCACCACTCCACACTATGCCTCTCTACTCTACACCACTCCACTCTACCCTATGCCAAGGCACTCTACCCCCACACTACTCATTTTGCAGGAGATAAATTGGAATCAGCTGGGCTGGAATTCTGGCATGGGGCGACCTCACAGTGCCAGCGAAATGCTCCTCTAACTAAAACAAAGGAAAGATGTCATTTATATAATAAACATCATCCACGTTGCCATGCCGAAGTCCCAGTCAGGCTGCCATTATCGATTCTACCCTGACAAAGCCCTCGCCAAGTGAACAATAATAAACAACATCATTTTGTGCAGTGAACTTTAGCTTTTGTACCGAATGTTTAAGGTTCTGATAATGTGCCCACGAAGATGTGCAAATGTAAGTAAAGTTATTTAGTGGAACATCATCCGTACACCACGCAAACAAAAAGTGTGTCAAGTGTAAATGCTCAAGAAACGATGTTAAGTTTAAACGTGAGCATTTAAAATGGTGGTGTTCGTGCCCTGGTCTAAATGTGACCACGTGACTCTACGACAGTATATTCTGCAACACTGCACTCTCTGCCACTCTACTTTTTGCCATTCTACTCTACACCACTGAACTCTACACCACTGAATTCTGCATTGCTCCACTCTACACCACTGCACTGTAGCCAATCCACTCTAAGCCACTCTAATCTACTCTGTACAACTGCACTCTATGACACTCTACTATATGCCACTTCACTCTACTCAGAAACAATCTACTCTATGTCACTGCAGTCTACGCCGCTCTATTCCACTCTACATCACTTTACTCTGCAGCACTATATGCCACTGCACTCTACACCAGTGCACTCTATGCCACCCTTCTCTATACCACTGCACTCTACGATATTCTACTCTGCAGCACTGTACTCTATGACACTCTACTCTGCAGTACCTCACTCTCTGCCACTGAACTCTATGCCACTCCACTCTGTGCCACTCCACTCTGTGCCACTCTACTCTGCACCACTCTACTCTGCACCACTCTACTTTATGCCACTGCAATCTACTCTGCACCACTCTATGCCACTCTACTGCAATTTACTCTACACCACTCTAATCTACTGTATACCAATGCCCTCTGCCAGTGCACTCTACCCCACTGTACTATGCACCACTGCACTCTTCACCACTGCACTCTACACCACTCCAATCTAGGCCATTCCACTCTTCACCACCCCACTCTGCACCTCTCCACTCTGCAACACTGCACTCTAAGCCAATGCACTATATGCCACTACTCTCTACCACTCCAATCTACCCTTCCCCACTTCACTCTAATCTGCACCACTCCACTCTACAACATTTCACTCTACTCTGAAACAATCTATACTCTATGCCATTGCACTCTACTCCACTCTATGCCACCCGCTCTAAGCCACTGCAATTAATGCTGTACCACTCTACTCTATGCCACAGGGCTCTACCCTGCACCATTATACTCTACCCTGCACCACTCCACTGTACTCTGAAACAATCTACTCTATGCCACTGCACTCTATGCCACTCTACTCCACGCTACACCACTGCACTCTATGCTGTGCCACTCTATGCCTCTGCAGTCTACGCTATGCCACTGTACGCTAAACCACTGCATTCTATGCCAATGCACTCTACACCACTTTACTCAAAACCAATGCACCCTATGCCATTCCACCTATGCCAACTACTAAGCACCACTGCACTTTATGCCACTATACTCTACAACATTCTACTCTATGCCACTGCACTCTACACCACTGCACACAACGTCACTCTACACCATTTCACTCTGCATCACTGTACTCTACATCACTGCACTCTATGTCACTCTATTCTACTCTGCTCCAATGTAATCTATGTCAATGCTCCATGCACCACACTGCACCACTCTACGACCCTTCACTCTACTCCCTGCACTCTATGACCCTGCACTCTGACACTCTACTCTGCATGACTGCACTCTATGCCACTGCAATCTACTGTGTACCACTCAACTCTACGCCACTTTAATGCACTCTATGCCACTGCACTCTATGCTACTACACTCTACACCACTGCACTATCCTCTGTACTACTCCACTTTACCTTGCACCACTCCACTCTATGCCACTTCACTCTAAACCACTCTACTCCACTCTGCCCCACTCCACTCAATGCCATTGCACTCTACGCCACTGCACTCTACGCCTCTGCAATCTACTCTGCACCTCTCTACTCTATGCCACTTTACTCTACACTACTCTACGTCACTGCACTCTACGCCAATGCACTCTACAACACTTTACTCAAAACCAATGCAGTCTACGCCACTGCACTCTATGCCAAGCTACCCTGCACCACTGTACTTTATGCCACTTCACTCTAGGCAACTCTACTCCACTCTAATACACCACATTCTGTGACACTCCATGATGCTCCACTCTATGATGCTCTAATCCATTAAACTCTGCTCCATTGACACTCTACTCCATTCTATGCCACTCCACTCTACAGCACTCTACTCCACTCTATGCCATTCTATGACACTTCTCCACTCTATGACACTCTGTGCAACTCCGTCTATGCCACTCCATGCCACTTTACTCTACTCTATTCTATGACACACTACTCCACTTTACTCTGTACCACTCCACTCTGACAATCTTCTCCGTTCTACGCCACTCTACTCTACAACACTCTACTTCGCTGTATGCAACACCGTCTATGCCACTCAACTCTGCTCTACACCACTCCACGACACTCTATGCCACTCCACTCTATGACCCTCTACTCAACTCTGACACTGTACTCCACTCTACGCCACTTAACTCTACGCCCTTCGACTGTACAACAGTCTACTCCCTCCACGAAACTCCACAACACTGTATGCTACTCCATGACACTCCACTTCACTGCTCTCCACACCACTCAACTCTACTGTATGCCACTCCACGCCACTCTATGCCACTCCATAACACTCCACCTACTCCACTTTACAACACTCCCTTTCATTCAACTCTCCTTCACCCCACTAACGTTTAGCCATGCTGTACAGCAGCCACTCCGGTGTATACAACATTGCCTGTCTTATATAATTAATGAAGGTGCATAGGCAATTAGACTTTTTAGCATTAACAGTTTGAGTGGGAGCCTGGATGGTTCCAAGGCATACACATAAAGGAGTTGCAGTCACAGGGCCTGATTCACAAAGGTAATAGTACACTTTAGTGTAAGTTTATGATTTTTTTGCTATTCAGAAACAAATTTTGCGAGTAGTATCTTTATGACTGAGGAGTATCCTCACTCGTGGCAAAAATTCTGCACATAAAAAAATAGGACAGGCCTATCTTTTTATGTGCAGCCTATCTTTTTATGTGCAGAGTCTCAACCTCGAGTGTGGAGACTCTGCCGTCATAAAGATACTATTGAGTTGGGTTACAATAAACATTATATTTGCAAAGTGGGTGTATGACCACTCCCCGCGTGTGGGAGAGGGAACGCCCACTCCATGTGGGAAGGGCAGCGAGTGACATGGGAGGCATCTGAAGTCGACAACCATGTCATCGACTGATTGCACATGCGCTGAAGAAATTATTCTTTCCTTCGGTGTGATACAGAGGACAGAGACCCTGAGCAGCATTCCAAATGAGCTGGAAATGGGAATATGCACAGGTTGGTCCTTCGTACAAGAGTGTGACATTCATCAATGATCTCTCCCTCTCTAAGTACCGGTGCAAAGGACTACCGTTGACTAAAGGCAACAAACCAGGCACCTCTGAAGCAGGATCAGGGGCATATATAGGTCAGTACAACTGGGGTTGTGTGAGCTTCAGATTTTCAAACAATCACGCTGGCATATCATGTTAATCATTATATAAGAAGCAGCCATGAGGTGGGCTTAAGGGTCAGTCAAAAGAGAAAGGAGTGTGCTTGTGAGAGGTACTTAAAACACTGTATTTTATAAAATAGCCATGTTTTAAGTGCTTCAAAACAGAGACAAGAGTGCGTGTGTGTGTATTTTTGTCTCAGTGAGTGTTTAAAAATCCCAGGTGAAACCCAACATACACCTTAACATACCCGACTGTAAGCTCCTGCACCCAACTATTTAGTAAATAATACATTTATTAGGGGGATGTAACACCCAAACACCCCCTCCCCCTATAGCTACACCCCTGAGCAGGATGTGCTATGGGACTAGGGAAGCAATTACAGAACTTCGAGGGGCAGGATAATTAATTATAGGAGAGGAGAGTGGAGCAGAGAATGCAGGAGGCCAGCAGCTCACTGAATGCACCCAGTTTTGTTACAGAACCCCACTAATTCGAAGGGGGAATTGCAGGGAGTCTGCTGCCACTGCTCAAGAAACGGGCACAGCATGTTGCAGCAGGCCCCACAGGTGAAGAGAAGGCAGAAGTGGACAGCTCATCCCTTGCATCAAGAAGACCTGCATCCGGAGTAGTGAGCAATAGTGTGGAGCTAGGTCAAGGATGTACGGCACTCCACAATGGTGCATTGGGAATGCCAAGTAGGACAGTGGCGGATGTCCACGTGATGGGTCCTCGACCAGGGGCAGGGAGACAGTGGCATGTCAATGTCATGTGGGCCATAGGCACTGTTGAAAGGGCTGCATGGCTATGGTGCATGGAGAGATAAAGGTTCTAGAAGTGTCATCTGTGACTTGAGAGATCCAGTCATAGGAGGAAAAAGCTACACCCTCCAGATTGAGTGATGGCTGTGGTGTTGGGCAGATATTGGCTTCAGTATTGTCATGCCTCTAAAAAGAGAGGCAAGAGTGGGATGAAGAGCTGCTGAAAGGACAGCAAATAGTAAAGACAGGAGAATAGTGAGCTACAGCCAAAGGAGGATGGAGTCGATTAAGGCTAGGGGAAAATGGCAGGTATTGCAAGGGAAGAGGACAGAGGCGACAGAAGCAGGCGAGAAAAGTCACAGGTGGCCTAGGATCCCTGGTGCCCAGTGGTGGGGGACTAGACATGAGTGTGAAGTTAATTATGGAAAATATGGGGTCATTACAGGACAGAGGGAGAGAACATGGGCAAGGGAGGAAGTGTGGGAAGTGTAGTTGGTGGAGAGGAGTCAAGAGGTTTAGCAGTGGTGGTTTTTCAAAAAGCATGGGGTGATTCATGGGATAAGTTTCCTAATAAAGGGTACCAAGCTGTGACAACCGCAGGGGGGCAATGTGGTTCCAAACCAGGGAACTGGTGCAAGGAACCAGCAAAGCAGGAAAGGAGAGGGAGGATTTGGGTGGTGACTTGGCAAAGAATGGTGATGCTCCATAACAGGAGTCAAATTCAAGGGAGTATGGCAGTGCTGACAAGAGGTGGATGTTTTGGAAACTGGGATCGAAGCTGCAATACATGGGCATAGCAGCACCACTAGGTGGGCAGAGAAGATAAGATATTTGCCCATGAACATGTGGACATATTTAAGCTTTTGCATAGAGAGATGCGTGACAAAGAGGGATTGAATTCTGAGGAGAGAAAGCAGATAAAGCAACCCAAGGTGCCCACCAAACAGGCATAAGGGATTGAACAGCAGTCCTGAAGTCGGTTTGTGGAAGAAATTATTAGACTTTCTTTAGAACAGAGAGTTAACACTGGGCTGTCTTGGTGTTTTTTGGGAACGGGTTTCTTGAGGGTGAGGTGGTGTCCATGGTGAATCCAAGAGACTTAGCATTCAGTGGGAGTTGCGGGTGCGAGGCCATCAAGGTTCATGCCATTGAGCCAGGTTTGTACTGTGTCTTGTTTGTTGTTCTAGGCAAATAACAGGAATTCTGTCTTGGTTGGGTTGAGCTTCAGGTAGAGACTGGACATCCATGTTTGGATGATGTGTTAGCAGTGTTTGAGGCACTGGATGTCTAAAGCACAGGAAACGTTTAAGTAGAGTTGTGCATTACAAAATAAGATAGGGCATGCTGACAAGGATTAGTTTCCTTGACAACTACAACAGAATGACATTGTGGCTTCAGACAGTTCCTGGCACTTGGATTGTCAACATTTATTCTGATGTCTCACAAGTGGGAGTGTTTTTTGCCTGTAGTGGAAGGGTAGATGCTGTGCTGAGAGGTGGCTTAAGATTTGGAGGTGACTCCACTGCAGCACTGCATTCCTGGAATTCCTTCCAGTGATTTTGCCAATAAGGCAGTGGGGGCAGGACTTTAAGAATGAAAAGGTGACATTAGTCTATGAGAATGAGGCAGTGGTGGTAGTGTTTAACAAGCTCTCAGTTAATGATCTGTGTGTTATGTGGCTGTTGAGGATGTTGGTACTGAGGTGCTTTAAAAATAAGTGTTTTAGAGCCAGGCACTTAGCAAGATTGCAAGTGTCTGATCATTTTTTATGGTTTCAGTGTTTGAGATTCCACTTATAGGCCCCAGTGGTGGACCAACATGGAGTGGCAAATCCAGATAAAATGTGGAAACTAGGGAGGTGAGGCGATGGCCCCGTCCACAAGAGACTGTTACTGGCAGGCATGGAGAGAATTTGTAAAGAGTGAGGAAAGGAAGAAGAGCAGCGATGAGTCAGAAATGCCTGACATCAGAAGTAATATGTTAACATTTGTGATCTTATTGAGTGGCAAAAGGCTAATACCACTGACTATATTGGGGAAAGTGGCAGGAATAGCTTTCTATGGGACAAGCTTCTTGTGTATCTGAATGTGTTCTTTGTCCCTCTTTGGGAGTCTGATAATTGTCCATTCATTGTCTGTTGCCGAATGATAACATCCGCTAGTTACACTGTACTGTCTCCAAAGAATCCAGCGTCCTGCAATCCAGTATAATTCAGCATATTGTGTCCTCCCATTTATATAGCTATAAGTTAATGAATAATGGAGAATCCACTTTCATAGTGCCGGATGAAGGGCATTAACATATGAATACTCCAATAAACTGTGCCAAATCTGTAGCAGTTACATAGAAATGATGCAGACGCTTGGGTCCAATTGCCAACATTATTAGTGGGATAGCAGGCAACACTGTGTAAAATCATCATCATTTCAATAGGTAGACTGCTCTATGGATATCAAATGGCTCAGAATTATGGTAAAAACTAGGTCTGGGCAGAGTTTGCGAAGTTCCGCGGAAGTTACCAAAAAACTCCGCCACGCGGAGTTCTGCAAGCGTCAGAGTGCGTTAGGTCATGCCGTTTGTGCTAATTTTCAGCGCTGGGTGTTTGTCCTGCACTGGAAAATTAGCGTAAATGGCACCATGCACAGCGCAAGAGGGTGCTACTTCTTTCTACCGCTCAAGTGGATGTTCTACTTGAGAGGCAGATTCCTCAACTCATACCGAAGGTTTCTCAACGCGAGCACTAGTGGCCATCCGCGACTGTCTGCGTTGAGAAATCTCGCGGGAGGTGGTCTAGAGTAAGATTTTCCTCGCTCGCCAACTTATCGTTGGCGAGCGCGAGCGATGAAAAAAATCTGTTACACAGAACAGAGTTTTTAGGAACTCCGCGTCCTTCGGCTCGGGCCTTTAACACTGGAGCGGGCCTTTAATAGCCGGTATAGCCCGCTACGGCGGGCTATAAGGCTGTATTATATTCTTTGGTGTATCTGAAGTGGTAGGGGCAAAGGTTTATGGTGGGAGGACAGTTGAAGTGCTGATGCTGGAAATGGACAGACTACAAATTAGGGTTAATAGGAGCAAGACAAACCTGAGGGGGAACTGGGCGAGAGTGTTGGTGAGGAAGTGTGGGAAGATGCTGGTGTACCTGGTGGAAGATGCTGCCTGCAGGAGTGAGGGGCTGAAATAAGGTAGTTCTTTCACTCATAAGGACAGCAGCAAGGTGGCAGATAGGCAGATATTGGGTGCATTGAGAAAGTGCTTACAAGTTGGATGGACACCAGATAGATCTGTAACACACTCTTTTAGGATAGGGGCGGCAACACAGATGTGCAGATTGGAATCGGAAGGGTGTAATTTGAGAAGCGAAGGGAGGTGGAGATTGCGCAATGTGAGGCCCAGGGGGGGGCGGCAGATAAGGGACAGCAATAATGGATTGCTTTGTTTTCAGTATCAGTGCTTTCAGAGAGACGGTGGAGAAATGAGATTTGGATATGCTAACACTCCACATTAAAAGGGGCCTGGGAACACACACAAAGACAACTATATGGCCAGCAGTTGGGTTTAGAAGAGGAGCATGTGACGGTGGTGTGGAAGTGTTCTGGTGCCGTGCATTGGGAAAAGTTGTTGGAGTCGATGGCTAGAATTGATGAACATGATGAACGGGACCTGATGGTGACTGAAGGCAAATGGGCCCACGCTGTGGGTTTCTGGACCCAGCTGTTACCCAGTAGGGGAAATGGTGGACAGAAGCCTGTGTCCTTTAACAGATCTTGTAAAGAGGTGAACAAGGAAGTGACTGGTTTTTGTAAAGTTCATACCCCTGGAGTGATCTATCACATTGACACAGGATACAAATGGGCTATGTAGTTGAGGGATGATGGGTACACTCACTGCCAGACAGGATGTATTTGATGAAGGTGATGGAGGTGTTAGAGGAGTGGTGGGCAAAGTAGAGATGGGGGACAGAAGGAACACATCTGGGAGGGTTTCTATGGTGGTGTAAGGCGGGCACTCAATATAAGAGAAGAGTAGGGCTGGGAAGGTTAAGAAAGAAGAAGCACGGGGAAAGTTTAGTGTTCCGGGATGTGTTAGTGCTTAATGTTAGATCATTGGATAGGGACATTGCGAGCGAAGAAAGGTTGCAAATTATTGTGAGCTCTGCTTGCGTATAATAAAGGGGCCTTTTAAATAGCAGTGAGCATTAATGGTAGTTCTTTCCAAGAAATTCCTACTGACACCATATACTCTCTAGTCATTGGGGGGCTGTGGTCTTCCTCTAGGCCATCGGCCAGTGTCATGAACTCTGCTACTGAAAAGTTATTACCTGTCTGCTCCTTCAATATTGGGCGTTTCAGGTTTCCGTAGCAATTTCTCTCAGCAATAAATCACGAGCTGGAGAAGCGAGCGTAGGCATGGAGCATAGGCAGGGAACACTAGGGATCGGATATCATACATGGAGTGAGTTCTGCGCATATCATTTATCACGCAGATACAGCGCAGAGCCGGGGTGGGCCCCAGGCACATGGCAGGAAGCGCGCTTTCTGTATCATCAGGTGCCAGTTAACCGTCCGCCCACTCCAGCCGGGACCAGTCGAGCCTGCCTCAGAAGACAAGCCTTTGATGCTGCTGCGTCGTGTAATGGATGCGGGGTCTCTCGTGCGCTCTTTGCCCTTTGTTAGGGAGATTTCTGAGTTCCACGCAGCTGCGCAGACTCCTGCTGCCGAGTCGACCACAACACACAGCAGAGCCGGCTTTGAAGGCAGCGGGGCTGAGTGATTCCTTTCTGATAAGGCCCCTGTGCCTCCGCGGGCCTGACCTCTGCGATGAATGTGTTTTCTCCCAGGGCTTGCTTCTATTTCACGTGGATGTCTCCCTGCATTGTGTATTCACCCTCCGAGGCCTAGTTGTCAACACGTCGGAGGATGTGGAGCGCTGGAACAAGTATGACTGACGGATAATTATGCGTATTAATCATTATAAACAATGTAATTCATTCATTCACCATGCTACCTGATGTGTGTCATCTTGCAAATATCGCCCCACCCCCCAAAAAAATCCGTTTAATATTTCAACGAACATTAGAAAGTGTTCCTCTTTATAGCTCAATTTGATTTTTCGTCTTAGAGTTGTTGAAAGGTGTGCTTTGAAGTATTTCGCTGACGCCACTCTCTGCTCGGAAAGCAGTAGAAAGACTCCGATAAAACTCTTTGAGGGAGCGCCCACGTCCCGCAGAAGTATTCCACGCTTAAGAACCTGGGAGCTGCCATGCCCACAACTCTTATCTAGAAGGAGGGAACGGTCGATTCCCACAGCAGAGGAGCTGTGGACTTTCAATAACTCTGGTCAGGCCCCATCAAGGGCTTTAAGTGGGCCGGGTCTTGCCGGTGTTGAGCACCGGCAGTTCTAAAAAGCAGGTGCCGAGACGGGTCCCTTTCGGGCTCTCTATTTTTGCCCTCACCCTCTGAGTGAAAAAACAAATCTTAATTCTGCTGCAGTCATCACTGCCTTTGATGTAACTTCGTAGAGACATGTAGTTCTTTCAGAGTCTCATCATTTCAGAAGGGAGCATTTTAACTATTTTATACAAATATGCCACAGCTGTTGCGTATTTATCTTATGCAACTAACAACCATTGACAAAGCCAATAGCCCTGGCTTGTTGTAGGTGTAATGTTACTTGTTGCATTATATATCTGGGTGCAATGACAGAAACAGCAAAATACCAGTTGAGTGGCACATAATGCTAAGCAGAGATTTCTAACTTAGGTGTTTCAAGCCAAGCCGTTAAATATATCGGCCACGCCCCTCTGAGAGACCCCCACCAGTTTTTTCATCCCACTTAAAGCCCTGCCCCCATCTTTTCTCCATTTGCAAAGATTGGAGTAGTCCATTGGGTTGACACATAGTAAAACACAAAAGCTTTGCAAATCTAAAATATGCCAGACATACAGGTATTTGTAAAGGTCTTGAAGGGCATATCACAATAAGGCACAGAATATTACGCCCATGGCCTACTAAACTAAGCAAAAAATACAGGAAAGTGCACAATTACTTTTTGTACAGAGTTACAGAAAAAGGATTTGGCTGAACCTGAGCCAAGTCGAGATACATAGATAGTCGAATAGTCTGATAAAAACAAGCTGAATGGACCACCTCTGTGATTCTGCTTTTAAATTCCTGGAAAGTGCCTTACAAAACTTAGCACTGTAGGTTTCGGGAGCTTTCTTCAATGGGGTAGCCATCACAGACCAATAAATAAACAAAAAGTACGTTGTGCTGCTGCGACGGTACCCCCACTGTCAATCAAGCATATTTCTCCTCCTATTTCTCCCTTCACTGATCGTATATCAAACTATCGAGGAAAAATATAGTAGGATCAAACTATCGAGGACTAAGTGTTGAGAGCCAAAATATCGTAGGTAAGTGCACATAGGCAAGCATAGATTTACTGTTCTTAACTCCACAACTATGTGCATTGAAAACCAGGCCCTGCGCTCAACTACCTCAGGCTGACTATGCGATGTTACAATATAAATTGTGTTATTTTCAGTAAGGCAGACACACTGACTTTGTCAAAGGATCAGAACACCAAAATATAACAAGCATTGGAAATGCAATCGGTCTCACATTTATTTGAGTTTTTCAGCTATTAGCATTGCAAATGGCAATGTAAGTGAATATGCTAGAGCAACTGAATACATTAATTTTATTTCACCACCATAATAAAGAAACAATACTCCATAACCAACAATCACCCCGTAGAAAACAACATCTCACTAATAAGGCTTTACACTTCCCTTAGGCCTTGTAAGACTTCAAAGAAGCATTAGAGTGGATTTAAAATTAATCTCACAGAGGGCAAGGTGATTATTTTTGGGGTCCCCCCAACTTAAGATGAGGACCAAGATGATGACATGGAAAGGAAAAGCATGCTGTGAGGAATGATTTTGTGGTGGTCCCATTGTACTAGGACCACCACAGGCTGAGTTATGGGCAAAAATGTGTTTTGAATAAAGGGCCCGCAAAGCATTATGGGACGAGTTTCCCTAGTGCAGTGAGTATTATAGTATGGGCTCCGCTGCTGAGCTGGGGAGAGCCGCAGTAAAGTTTTCCTTTCGTTTTCTTTCCTTCCTGTGGGCTCCTAGAGTGTTTCCCTTTTTTGACTGGACGCTCAAAAAAAGCATTTGTTTGTCAAGTTGACAAAAAAATGCTTTTTTTGTAAAAAACGCCCCATGACGCGTTTTCACGATAATGTTTGCAGCGCCCCATTCTTTACACAAGCCACATATAAAGGAAGGGGCGCGGCTGTTATTTTAAAATAAAAAAAGAAAGTGTTGCGAGAGAGCTTGTCCTGATTGCAACAACAGGCATGATTAAACCATTTAGCAAAATAGTGCTCGGAGGCTGTAATTAAAGCCTATGGAGTAACGACACATGTAACAGGGCGTGTCGTCATGGGAGGTTACAAATTGAGACAAGGCGGTACTAGGGAGGGACTACTAAGCCTATTGACCAATGAAAAGCCATAGTTTCCAAAGGACAATCACACAAGCCAATGAAAAATATGGGCGGAGAGTGGGCAGAGCTTCAAGTCAATACCACAATACAGCATGCCGTGTAGACAGCGCATGCGCTGCCCAGGCTCGATCTAAAAAGGGGGCCTATTGGCTTTATCAAGGGGTCATATATCAACATATATAAAGCTGACCTATTGTCTTCATTGAAAAATCACCAATAATTATAATTAAAATAAATTTAATCAGAATACATATTGTAATGTTTAATAAAAGTGATTGTCAGAAAAAAATAATTTTATGATAAAGACATCATGTCTTTCAGTCTTTCTTTCAACATTTTTCAGGTAATAAAATTAAGCCATAAAACTAACCACAAGAAGACCCTGCACTCCAGCTGAGGCGCATAGAGCTCTAACTAGGAGTTTCTCAAACAATTATTGCAAGCTCTCCTGAGGTCATGGATTTGATTTTTTTTAATGTTGCTGGGTGGCTGCTGCACTCTCTGCATTGCCCCATAGCATTAAAAAAAATCCTTGGTGTTGCCTGTCCCACTTCTAGGGACACAACCAGGCTAAAAAAAACTATAAAAAGTAATTGCAGGGCATTATGAAGTGCTCCTTGCCAGAGCAGGCTAAAATAAATGAGCAACCTCTGCCGCTCATTTATTATTCTTTTATTTTTTATCAAATCATTTTTTGGGGATGTCGTGGTAGCCACCTAGGACTCCCATATCTTTAATTTTTGTTGAGGGCTGTCGGGGGGGACCAGGGCCCCCGCAGCCCCGCCAGATTCCCTGCCTGCACCCATTCCAAATGCCAGTTTCTCTTTGTTTCGTTTGTATATGTGTATTCACTATTGAGCACTGCGTCGTCAGGACTATCTTCATGCTGTATATATTGCACCTATTTGCATATGAAGCCAGAAGACATAATTAGAATAACAAATGTGCCATGTACATATTTGGTAAAATTCGTGGACTCCTTTGTCTAAACATATTTGCTTTTTATGTGTTATTGAGTGAATGAATTAGGTAAAATGTATATCTTGGAATCACACAAGCAGGTATTTCTATGGATGAGTCCCACTGGACATCTGTTGCAGTATATTAGTATTACCCTGATCCTCGCTGGCATATAGGGCTGTCCTTGTATTTTTCGACCCACCCCGAGCGTGGCCGGAGGGGCAGGAAGCAGCATTGCTCACACCTGGCGGGAGCAGCTTTCTGCTCCCATCAGGTGGGAGCACATAGGACTTCTGTTATGTAGGGCTCGTGCCCGGTTTCACGAGAGCTCGAGGACGCCTCAAGGTCTTGTGCATAACAATGGGATGGAATGCGGGAGGTTTGAGTGCGGGTGGGGGACAGTTGGGAGTTGGAAGGGGATCGTTGCTGCGGGCTGTTGTACTGGCCAAGTGCTGGGGTCCGCTCTTACTTGTGCTTACCTGAATAAACCAAGTATCCTCACCAGCACCGTAGTCCAGCATTCACGTTTATTCTCAAAAATTTTGGAGACGATCTTGGCAGGCATCTGGACTTCGGTTGCAGCTCTGGTGAAAGTCTTGCATAGCGGTTTCATGAGCGGACGAATGGGTGATTGGGTGAAGATCAGTGCTGGTCACACGGTTAGAGGCTTATCTAAGTTTAGAGGACCCTACAAGGTCTTGCGTGCTTTTCCTTATTATGTTATTCTGGAGAATGGTGAACGCTGGATTTGGCGCAGAGTTGCCTTATACCAAAGAGGAGGAGTTTGTGAAAGAAAAGAAGAGAGAGAGTGTGGCAGTTACCTTTTTATGGATGATGCTGAGTTTGGCCTCTGTGACCAAAGAAGACTAACTCCTGCTGCGTCAGGAGAACCTGTTTTACACACAAGTCTCAATGGGAGGGGCACCACTGCTGGAAGCTTTGGGAGAGGTGCTACCTCTCGAGCTGGAAGGGTTTGTAGACCACCTTTGTATTTAGGGGACTATGTCTCTTAACCTTTTGTTCTTACTGGTTTCTTTTTTTTTCCTTTCTCTGTCCTCTACCTTTTCTTGGTCCTCCATTTTCTTGTTGAACGAAAGGGGATGTGTTATATAGGGCTCCTGCCCTGTTTCACGAGAGCTCAAGGACTCCTCGCGCCTCGAGGTCTCGTGCATAACAATGGGATGGAATGTGGGAGGTTTGAATGCAGGTGGGGGACAGTTGGGAGTTGGAAGGAGATCGTTGCTGCGGGCTGTTGTGCCGGCCAAGTGCTGGGGTCCGCTCTTACCTATGCTTACCTGAATAAACCAAGTATCCTCACCAGCACCGTAGTCCAGCATTCACGTTTATTCTCAACAACTTCCCTGTCTGTGCTGTTGCAGGCAGGAAAAAGATGCTATCCTGGAGGATGGGAATCTCAAGACACCATCACTGAGCTTTCCTTGGGAGATGGGGTCCCTGGGGCACAGCACAGGCTCAAGGAGAAGGGTCCAGCATACCACCCCTTTACATTTACATCAGCCCCTGGGGATAGGTCCCCTGGGGCCCAGTAAAGGCTCAGGGATGTAGCCACATGCCCCCTCCTCTTAATTTTTAACTTTGCCCTGGGAAATAGAGTCCACAGGATCTGGAAGTGGCCAGGGGAGGCAACACACATGCCCCTCCCCTTATTTAATAAATTGACCCCTGGGGATGGGGTCCCCGGAACTTGGAAATAGCCCACACGGGGGAGCCACACCCCCCTCTCCTTATTAAATAGTAGGTGCAACGCCTCCAAACCATGGCCCACTTAAGGGTTTTAAAAAAAAAGATTGGAAACCAATTTTTTAAAAATAACTTAGCACAGATTTGTGGATCCACCATGAATTTGCAGTAAACAAAAAAAATATATATACGTTTTTGGCCCCAGGCGGTGTCCCTCCGGGACCCCCCGTCCAGACATAGGGGGCCAAGGTATCCATACCCAGCCCCTTTATATCGCTTTTTAAACTTATTTCCAGGACAGGGGGCACGAGTACCAAAATGGCTGCCAGCACCCCTTTGTTGATGTGATGGCAGCCAATCAGATGGTATATCTAGATATGTCAGCTCCGCGGATCCTCCGATGTGTGAAATATCTATATTTTTTTAACCTTAATTTCTCCAAAAACTATTGAATGGAATTACACCACATCACAAAAGCACACTTTTGGGACCAAGATCTTACTTTCTGCCAAATTTGGTGTAATTCCGTTCAGCATTTTTTGCGGTCTCACTGTTCAATTTTCCTAAGGAAAAATGAATGGTGAAAACACATTTTGAGACCCCACCTTTTTCTTGACCCTAAGTTGACTGATCACCCTGAAGCTTTCCAGGAAGGAGCTGAAGTGGATGAGGCTTTTTTGGGAAAGTTCTGTGAAGTTTTAATAAACAGCACAAAATTTATAAGCACACCAGAAAAGGTTTCTTCTATGGAAACGTGGTCCCAACCATAACCATCTAGTGGTGACTGCCACTGGTTAATTTATAGATATAGAGGGACACAGTACCATTAAAAAAAAGGGAAAATCCTCACTTTTCATTTTTATTCCTCATGGGTGGGCCAAAGCTGGGGGGTGTCACCCAAAAGTATTATAAAAGGTGAAGGGGCGTGTGACCCTCCCCTCTCCCCGAGCCATTAAAAGGCCCCTGGGACACATCGCCAGGGCCGATATAATTATTTTGGGAAGGGGGTATAGGGCCCCTTCCTGAGCCATAATAATTTCCCTAGTAACCCCAATTCCAATGGCCTCAGCATTTTTGAATTGAGAGGGTGGTGTGAAGTCCCCTCCCTTAGCCATTCTATGACCCCGGGTCCCCATCTCCTGGGGCCCAGCGGCATACAGTGTCCTGGGGACCTCATCCAGAATTCAACTCCCTGCTGGGCTCTTGCGGGCAGGGAACACAGGATTGTTCCCACCCAGAGGGGAGTAGAAATCAAAGCTGATCCCACTGGGCTAGAGAAAAAACCATTGAAGCTAGCTCCTGCCATAGCCAGGATGGGTGCAGGCAGGGGAGTTGGCAGGTTGCTGGGGCCATGGGCCTTCCACTGCAGCCGCCAATATTAAAAAACATGCTGGGTTTCCCGGGTGGGACCAGTATATCAAAGTGATTAAAAAAGGAAAACATTTAAAGGCAGGTCTGGTTCCAATGCAGACAGCCGGTGGGTTCTTGGGGGGTTTGGGCTTCCTAAACGACCTCAACAAAAAAAAGAAAGCTGTTGATGTCCCGGGAAAGACCGGGACTCCTACAAAAAAAAGTTAAAAAGCAGGACAGAATAATACATGAGTAGATGGAACCTCTCATTTATTATTCACTGCTCCTGTCAAGGAGCGCCCCATAATGCTCTTCATGGACTTATTACGTATATTTTGTTCCATGGCAGTGCCCCAATCTGGGCAGGGGAACCACCAGCATGATATTTAAGAGGAGAGCATCAGGAAGTGCAGCAGCCCCCCTAAAAAAAAGAAAACTGAAATTAACTCTATATTTCCTGGGGTCTATATAACATGCCCCCAGGAAATGTGTTGATATTTTTAAGTATTCCCAGAGGTGTAACTTTTGCTTTTGAACTTGGCAATGTGTGGAATCTTTGTGGTTGATTTTATGGTCATTTTATGTGATTTGAGGGGTGTAAAAGAAAGAATCTGATGCATTTAATGCTACATGGACTGCAAATGCTTCATTTAAATGTTTATTAGCAGACAGTTACAATGATTTCTTGACTTTCTGACAAAGCCAATAGGGGCGGCTTGCCCAGAATGGCGGAGGAGTGTTGCAAAACTTGTCAGAGCCAGTCAAAAAAAATAAAATGATAATGAAACAATATAATTTTATTTTTCTTTGACTGGATTTGACATTCGTGGAGGGCGGGGCTGGGCCGGGCTGGGCCGGGCCATGACAGGCAGGTGGTGGCACTTAGGAGTGCGCATTTATGTTTGGCCGGCCGTCCTAGGCCGGCCAAACATACATGCGCACTTCTATTTCTCCAACCCTGCTGTGAATGCGGCTGTGTTCACAGCCGGGTAGGAAAAATGCCTTAGGCTCACACGCAGTGTCTGAGCAGCAGAGCAGGCAGCTCAGACCAATCCAGACACTGCTTTCCCAGCAGAGCAGCGTCTGGATTGGCTGAGCAGCCTCTGCCTTCCCAGAGACTGCTGGGAGAGCTTCGAGGCAGGAGGCGGATGTCGGAGGCTGCAGGGAAAAGGTAAGTTTTAAAAATTATTATTGTTCCTCCCATCCCCACTCACCCCCACCCGCCTATCATTCCTCGGCCCCCCCACCTTCATGTTGTGGCGGCGGAGACTGAAAGCCAATGGGCTTGTCTTGTATATTGATGTAACTATTCTTTAACACAGTCAATAGGTCTGGCTTTTATATATTGAGGGGAATTTCCATTAAAATAAAATCTAGAAATTTACTTGTAAAAACTAAAGGTTAAATAAAGTGTTGTTATAGTTGGGGGAAAATGTCACTTAACATAACATTTTAAAGTACAAGAAAACACTGAAATTCACCAATTATAGTTACTAAAGTAACTATAACTCGCCTCATGAAGTAACTATAACTCCCGCCCTCGCCAAGCACTTCTTATACACTGCTTATACCCTCACATATTGCATCACTCATGACATGTTCAATGAGAGCACTGATAGTATCACTGATGACATAGAAAATGACATCATTATGACAATACTGTGAGACGACATAGAGGGTCCGGTTGTGAAAAGGTCCAGAGGTGATCCAGACATGGGGGCTGAGATTAGGGAATGCCAGTGATCATTCACAAATAACACAGAATTGCAAAGATGGAGGCAGTACCGAGAATCAGACAGCACTTTAAATCTGATTCTGTCCTTGATTATGTGTTCTATACTATCATTAAAGTTTGATTTTTGAGCACAGAGATCTCACAGCGTTTCACTGCTGTACCGAGGTAATGGAGGCCAATAATTTATTGACAAGACAAAATATCTTCTTCTTTTTATTATTCAGCGATGTGCATTAAAATAGGCATTACCTGCAGGTCAAAGGTCAGGTGTATATGCCTTCAGGACAAATCTGTAGTGATCGCAGGCTGACTTTTTCTTGAGACTGACAGGAAGGGCAGATGGAAACCATGGTGCAGTGGCTCATCCATCTTTCAGCTACAGGACCGCTCACAACCTTTGAAAAATACCTGAAAGAGGGGGGATCATGATAAACATGAGATTTCATCACTGTAACCTTTACAGGGAGCAGTCCAATATAGATAGCGCTCTGAGCCAGGAGCTATCAGTGAATAGTTATGGAGCCACCTTAGAAAGAAAGCTTAGGACAACAAAAGAGTCACATTCAAGCTCCTCACGCCCGCCTACAAAGCCCTCCACGACGCCGGACTAAAATACCTGAACCATCGCCTCTCATTCCACGTACCCACCAGACACCTCCATTCCACTGAACTGGCCCTTGCCACCGTCCCTCAGATCTGCAAGAACAGAACCGGAGGAAGATCCTTCTCCTACCTCACCGCCAAAACCTGGAACACCGTGCCTCTCTACCTCAGGCAATCCCTGTCGCTGACCCAATTCAGGGAGGATCTCAAGACCTGGCTCTTTGACTGAACCTCAGTGCCCATCAGGACCTGCAGCCCACCCCACCCCTCAGCGTCTTGAGACACTCAGGGGTGAGTAGCCGCACTTAAAAATAACTGATTGATTGAATGATAGGAAGGACTGTATAACAAAGCAAGTATAGTGACACATAGGGTCAGAGAGAGGAAAGCGTACTGAAACCTACTCACGTACTAGTACTGCATTCTGGATAAGTGAGCATCTGGGAACAAGGCAAGCTGCCACCTTTTGGAAGGTTGGAGAGCACATGGAGTGACTGGCACACTCCCACACCTGCTTTGGCACTGCCCCAAATTAGGCAGATTCAGGGAGGAAGTGTTAAGAGTGATTAACGAGGCATTCTGTCAGAAAATAACATGCCCTCGTTAGAACACAGGGTGAAATCCTTTCAAACCGACTGATCACCAATCTTGGCACTCTTTTCAAAGGAATATAGGGAACTTAATTATGGATTTGCAGCACTTGCCAAATAATTAATCATCCGCTACATAATTTGCAGATTTTAACAAAAAAAAGTTGCTTCTAGGTCAAAAGGATGAAAAGTTAGTAAAATCACAGTGCAAGGTTCTTTGTAAAGGTTAACTGGTTACCTTTCTGTTACTAAAGAGGTGATACCTTTGTCCAGTGTTAAAATATGTAATAGTTACAAAAAGAATGAAGTAATGCTATCATAAAAAGTGCCGCATTGGACTGCTTATTTTGATATTTAGTCCACCCTCCCTCATAATTTGGTTTTTCCCTGTTGCATAATTCCAGTGCCATGCATAGGAAATGTCACAAAGTACACTCCACCAGTCATGACGAGCACAAACCTAGCACCTGGTTAAGTACACGTCCAAACTTGGCACATGAGATTCTAAAGTTTGTTTTACTACCCAGGGCTACCCTACTGATGGAGCTGAGAAGGGGTTGGACTCAGCTGCTTGCTAAATGCTTCCTCGCTGGTGGACAGGTTATAAACAATGGTATCCAGGGTACAAGTTAAGAGTGGACGCTGATGTACAGAGTCCCCCCACTATTTTTAGAAAGAGGACTCTCTTCCCCTTAGCCCAGTGCTGAGAGGTCTCACCTTGTACCACAGCACTGCAGCTGCTGGTCTTTGCAAACACTGTATGTCTGCCATTCCGTAAAAAAAGGCCCTAATTACAACAGCGAGCGGTCGGACTACCACCTGCTATGGCGGCGATCAGGAGACCGCCCGACAAGCAGGCAGTGATCCAACCGCTGCATTATGATGCATCCGCCGGGCTGGTGGTCCCAAAGTGCTCCTTTTCGCAGCGGCTTGTACTGCGGCCCAAGAAAAGGGTCGCAGCACAAGCTGCCATGAAAAGGAGCAGTTCCTGCACGTCCATGGACTGTGTGCTATGCAGCATGTGGTGCATGGCACACTGTGCATGGAGGTGTGTGGGGGGCACTACATGTGCCCCCCATGACAGACGGGGGCCCTGTTTGGGCCCCCCAAATTCCTTTTCTGATAGCCTTTTTATGGCAGTCTTCCCACCATGAAAATGCTGTCGGAAAGGGATATCGTAATCTCGACGGCGGTGCCTGACTCAGCACTGCTGCTAATCGAAACTATGCATCCAGCCTCCGCCCCATCGGGATCAGTGATCCTGGCAGAGGCGACAGACTTCTCCCCGACCACCAGTTTTGTAATCCGACAGTCGGACCCAGGGGCTCTCGGAAGTCGGACTGCCACAGACAGGTGGAGGTCCGCCCGCCATCATAGTAACCCTTAGTTACAAATTGATATGTGGAAAAATACACGTGATGTATAAAAAGTAAAACAAGAAGATGATCTTTCCACATTCTTTTATGAATATGTTAGTTTGTCATTTGTGGAAAATAGGCCTTGACCTTTAACGTGAGAAATATTATAAGAGCATGACATTACTTTTTGTGACGTCACTTCCTGCAACGTCAACGTCATTTTGAGTTGCAAATGATAATTAGTCTCACCACTATTTTCTTTACGCCCTGCACTCTATCCGATCAAAAAATAAATAAAAACTCTTACACTTCAAAAAAATACGCGTAGCCTAATTCGTTTAAATGGACAGATGCGCATACCAACCATTTGGCAAGCAATGTCGCTCGATTGCCCATCCTGTACTTAGTAGCTGCGAGACCTCAGCACCCAAGGCGCGTGCCTGGTCCCACTTATCCTGTGAGTCAGGCAAACTCTCTGTGTCATTATATCCGGGTTCTGTGAGAAGCGACTGCGTGCCATGCAAAATTGACTCCAGAGCTGAGACCCCCTCACCTCTCGATATCTCGGTCCTTAAGAAGTTTGTTGTACTTTGTGGCTAGAATCTAATCCCACGTTACATGAAGTGTGAGAAAACATCCCACCCACGGAGAACCGCAAGCTTAGCCAGCCATACCTGATCAGAAAGTGATTCGCAAATGAATGTTTCAAGTCCTGCGCACTGTGAGTCATGAATGACATGCTGGGGAGATCATATCACAAACTGGGACAGTTGGTTCTTAAAGGACATTTTCATAACCCATTCAAACCTAGCTAGATTGCTTAACCAGCTACTCACAGGGTTGCCACTGAGGCTGAATTTTATACTCACTACTGGACCGATATTAGCTTTTTCCATTGTAGAACTTAATGCCGCAGTTTTACCATTTACTAGCACTTTAATAAGAATTAGTGATATTATCACTCAGCAGCAAGCACTTAACACACAGATTTACCTTGCAGTGGTAGTATAGCGCCAACAGTGCTCTGGGAGCAATCAGGGCGCTTGAAAGACGTGGACCCGATGAGCTTTTAAAGGATATGAGCTGGGTGCTCGGAACATGTGGTTTTGCAACATCTGTTGGTGATTGCTAAAATTCTAGACATGAAGCCGTCAGTATTTTTCTCAGAACAGCTGCTTCTCGTTTTCAGGCATGAGCTGAGCCAATCTGGAGTGCTCGACTCTCCTCCCCACCTTTGCCTTGAGTGGTCCTCTGGGTCTAATCACTGCCAGAAATCTATAATCCATTGAGTGACACCCGGAGCTTTCCTCATTTTTTATCTATTGATGTTTGACCTGGAATAGAGCTGCTCTTGGACCCAGGAAACCCCAGCGACATACCTTCTTCTGGACAAGATTTGCGGAGTGTCTCAGCCAGTGTCCTATCTTATTAAATGTTTGTTTCGCTAGAACAGCCAAATGTGTCCTTCAAAGCGCTCACGGACCAGATTAGGCAGAGACTAGAGAGATGAGCGAGAAGAGGTGGAGAATTTATTCTTAGGTCCAAATGCTTGACCGAAGAGGTGAGTTTTCAACAATTTTGAAATTTTTGAAGTCTTCATCCAGTCATAAAGGCAAAGGTATGGAGATACAGTGGGAAGTTCTCAGTGCTTAATTTGTAAAAATAAAATAAGTGCCTCGGCCCTCATCAGGAGGCCACCGAAGTTTGTACCACACATTTCTTCTGTACTTACACAACTACTAACCATCACACTGCTACAAGTGTGACAATTCAGACTGTTCGAGGCCGCCAAAGCTTTAAGAATGGCTTGGGTGGCAGGTATTAGTTGTTTTTAATGTATATTGAATTAACAAACAACTGTGTTTCTGCTCATCTTTAAATTGCACAAACAGCGCCACCATGTGGCAGCTGTCATAAGTGCAAGTTCCAGCAATTAAGTGCAGGTGCTGAGAACCAGAAACCACTGGCTCAAATTAAGCACTGGAAGTTATGAAATGGCTACTTATTTAGCACCTTTTAAACCGCCTGCAAGGCCCAATGCCTTTTCTGGGTGCATTGTTTATATAGTGCTTTATATCCTTGGTGAGGTCATGAACCGCTCTGATTTTCATTAGTTTCCTAACAGCCTTTTTGAGAGTATGGTTGAAAGGGTTTTTATACCGATCGGCAGTGCTTAATTCGTAAAACAATAAGTGCTGGGGCTCTCGTCAGGGTGCCACTGCCATTTGGACTACTCATTGCTCCAGCCAGCAGTGCCAATGACAGTACTAGCTATAATAATGGCTTGGGTGGCAAGTTTTAGTCATTTTAATGTACACTGATTTAATAAAGAAGTTTTGTTGTCCTCATCTCTAAATTAGACAAATAGTTTCACCATGTGGCAGACTATCATACGTGTTGGTGCTGACAATTAAATGCCAGTGCCGAGCACCGGAAACCACCGACTCAAATTAAGCACTGCAGATTGGCTATATGCAGAGCCACTGGAATTATGCGATTCTGTGTCTGTGACATTTTCTGCATAATTATGGATTTGCCACATAATCTGCTGCATAATCTGCAGATTTTATCAAAAATAGAACTGTGTTTGTAGCTCAAACAGATCTGAAGGTACGAAACACTTGACAACCTGTGTTCGCACACAGTGGAAGGATCTTCGCAAGGGTTGCCTGGTCGTCTTTCAGTTGCTTATTGCTGTATTTAGTCGAGAAACTAGCACTCACGAGGTGAAATATTTTCCCAGAAAATGTTGGCACGAGTAAAAATGACAAAATAATGAAGTAACTAATATTAAATGTACTGTATTACGCTGTAATTTTGTCTTTTCTTAATACAAAAGTTTGTCAACCTTGCTGTATAATTTGTAACTCTCCTGCCGCATTATTCCAGTGGCCCTGCATTGGATATGTATATTGTGGTGTGTGAGGTTTGGCGGCGTGGTGGGTGTTAGGTGAATTGAGTGTCACTGGGCATAAGCATGGGTATTAAAGAAAGTGCTGCAGACATAGACGTGCACGCAGATACCAAACTTATGAGTGATCAGTATCTACTGTAGAAACAGCCACTGATGAGAATAGGGAGTTTTACTTGAAGTCTACCCTGGCAGTGCTGGATTAAACCCTGTGGAGGCCCCTAGGCAGCCGAAATGTCAGGCCCCCCTCGCAAATTATCTCCTTATTCCCAATGCACAGGATTTCTTTACAAACTGCCAGCTGCCAGAAGATGAGCTTTTAAGAGACAAACTGTTATGTGAATCAGATGTCTCTGGTTTATGTACTTTAAATTGTCAATGGGCTCATTGCATTAATACAGTATTTTCTCTATAGAGTCTTTAATGTAAAGATTTCTTTTCTTTGCGTTAATTTTTTTCTATCTTTTGGAAACAATATTTAAGAAAGCTTGATTGTAAATTTCTTTCAAGATCAAATCAATATTATTTTGATCTGTTGTCGCGGGGCCCCTAAAAGGAGTGGGGCCCATGGGCCAGTGCCTACTTTGCCTATTTGGTAATCCGGAACTGCACCTGGAGCGAGAGAGGAGCAGCCCACTGGAAGCAGTGTTAAACAATCAAGAGGTATTATGTGGAGTCAACTCAGGGGCACTGTAAAAGGGCCAAGCAGTAATATGTGGGGGTCTACCCAGGAGCAACAATGAAAGACTGAAGCCCGTCTACCCAGGAGCGACAGATGAGTGAACGTTTGGATGCATTGTTGAACCACCAGGAGTGTTACATGATCTATACAGGAGCGACAGACGAGCAACCTTTGGGCCCTGTTAAACAACCACAACATCACAGTTGTAAAAACCTTTCCTCCAGTAGAGCTGGACCCCTGATCCTGTTACAGAACCCACTGTCACATCCTCCCCACCCAACAATGGAGACTCAGGTTACAAGGATTCATCTACACATTGTCCCAACAGAAGCTGGCTGTTCCTAACATAGTCCTAGACAGCTCAGTATCAAAGACTACCCAAGTAGAATGCCATAGTTACCATCACTGGTAGACATGAATCGGACATGTGAATGCGGGGTAATCAATCTGGCTCATCAGAGAGGAGCATTTAAAATCGACTACAAGATATTGCTCGAAGGCTTTGTAAACTGGGTTAGATGTCTGGTCCTGCCCTAGGAAGGAACCACAATGGACTTCCATGATTAGAGCTGGGGATAAGATCAAGCTTAGACTGTTCCACTATGAAAAGTATTACATGCGTGCTGCCCAAACTCCAATTTCTCCCTATTTATGTTCTCATTTACATACATACTGTTGGCCAAGTAACTGGCGATATTGCAGGAGATTTTTTCAATATACTCCAATGATACATGATTCTGACCAGAGGGTTCAAACCTCTTGCTACCAAATGAAGATTGCCCTTTTCACATTTATTTTGGTTGAATGAGTGCCACTTTGACATCAACGTTGAAATTCTGTGGCAATGGGTGACAGCAACTTACCTTTACCCATCAGCTCACCCCAGCTGTTGGTAGCAGTGCAGATCATGGCCCAGTGACTACAAAAACTGGAACTAGTTTACTCAAGGCACCTTCTCTACACCGAGGTAATCAGTGCATTTAATGGTACAACCCACCAATTTCACATTCTCTTGAATGTTCTCTTTCTAATCCAAACTGAACAAGTGAAACATTCAAGCCTACCAAACAACTAACATTAAAACTAGAAAAAATCCAGATCAGTGCTGCCAGGCTGTGCCTCAGTAAGTAAAGTCTAACTGTAATAAATCCAACCTGAAACCTCTACACAGTCTTCCATGGTATTCCAGAATCAAATGCAAGTTGCTTGGTATAATTAAGACCTATGAGGTTAACAGATCCCTACACCAAACGTATTTTCTCCTTCCCCTTCCATGACAGACCCACCAAATTTCTGCAAGCTGGCCACTCTTTCTATAAAATGCCAAGTTGAAATGTAAGCATGATGTCAGCAGAACCTTCAAAATTACGGCCCTCATTACAATGGCAATCCATGCAAGATAGAGACTGCCCAACATGTAGTCGGCGGTTCCACCCGCCATATTACAATCCGCCCACCTTCACAGCGGTCGGAAACATGCAGTTTACTATTGCGGCTTGTGCTGCGGCCCTGAAATGGGCCGCAGGACAAGCTGCAATAGTAAAATGCATGTCTACAAACATCCATGCTCCATGTGACAGGCACCATGTGGTGCCTGGAACAATTAGCATGGATGTTTGGGGGGCACCACATGTGCCCCGCTGGCCCCATAGTGGAGGTCCATGGGGACGGGGCCTGCTAGGGGCCCCCAACGTCCCTTCCTGTTTGCCTTTACATGGCAGTGGTACCGCCATGTCATGGCTGAGGGAAAGGGACATCATAATCCCTACGGCAGTGCCTCCCATTGTAGGGATTAGACTACGACTGCCGCCCGATGGGCTACTTTAACCTGTCGGAGGCGACGGTCTTTCCCCCTCCCAAATTGCTCCGACCGCCGGTATCTTAATCCGGCGGTCAGAACGATACACTGGATGTTGAGTGGACCTCCATAGACGGCCTGTCGGTGGAAGTCCGCCCGACATTCTAATGAGGCCCTTTTTGCCCTAAGGTCTGTAAAGCATGAACTCCCATTCTAGCCCAAGCTGAAAATTTATCAGAACCATCTACTGTTCCATGAAGAAGTGAAAGCATCATAGGCATTAAATACCACTCTAGTCTTCTGGAATGCTACCTATTCCCGTACAATGAACACAATCACATCTTTATATGCCATTGCTATACTACTTTAAATTGGCAACAAGACAACACATGGGCACTCACTTCCAACCAATCACAACCAATGGAGAAGCTTGCTACTCGTCCACAAAGAGTTTTGGTCCCTTGTCCAGAATATGGAGTGATAAATGTGAATAATTAAACAATGCATAAAAGATACTTAATTGATAAATAGGATGAAAGCAGCACCACCTAAATATTGTAAATACAGCAAGTTAGATGACCCTGTGGTTTAATAAATTAATAATTCAGGTGCATCCCTGCAAATGGTAGAGGTACTCTGCATCTTCGGTAAAGTAGAACATTAATCAAATAATTTTACTCAGTTTCACCCGCCAAAAAACATCGATTTGAAGGGGATGAGCCATACACTGATGGTACATTGTTGGGAGAGGAGAGTGAAAGGAACAGAGAGAAAGAGAGAAATTGACCTGGGAGGCTGATCTTGGCATATGGTCGAGTGCTAGGAAAGCAACAATTTGGATGGGCCCGTGCTCCTCTGCAAAGCACTCTATGCACAATGCCTTGGCTGGGCAAGCCTTTTATCCTCTGTATGGAGAGTGAATCACCAAATCAATGTGTGCGCCCTAGGATCCTCTTCCACAACTCTCATCAGAGAAAAACAACGTTGGTATCTGACAGAGGGAGATGAATCACTGGCAGATTGCCGGCCCATCTATCTAGTCTGTATCTAGTGTGTGGTGGAATGGGCAGGCAAAGTCCAGGAAAATGTCTTTCTTAACCATAGAGGCAAAATCTCTTTGGCTGAGGGCATCCAATTAAAATTACTTAAGCGACACGTTGTTTGAGCAGTATCAATCCCGGTCTCAGATGAAGCTTCGCCTGGATGCCTTGTTGGGTTCGGCCTAAAACCTTTGTGTTACATCGCTGAATGCAGCAGGCGAGTGATAGATGGGTTCTCTTGTTGCAGAGGAGTTCCTGGACAGCAGGCCAGAGTCTCATTATTCTGTGCAGCACAGCAAGCACTGCTGTCTTATAATGACAAGCTCTCTCAGAGGTTCAAAGTATACAGATTTGGTTTTATGTGAGCATAATAAGCTGTGGGATCAGTGCCAAAGCTCTTATCTCCTGTGCTCAAGCACTAGCTTTATGTTCATTATAAAGTGAACCTTCTCTCCTACTTCAGGTTTCAAGGTAATAAGTCTGTTCCTATTTCAAAGCTATGTGGAGAAGAAACTTAAATCCTATTAGGAAATGTCTTAACTCTGCAAAGTCTGCAATGGGCAAGAGGTCCATAACTGTATCTGTTTGTCCTTGAAAGTCCGAGAGCAGCCCACACTTACTGTCTGTCCAGCAAGAAATCATGTATTTCAGAAGACTCTGTTTCCTTTTCTAATTTACTGATTTAGGTTATGGGTGGGAGTGTGCCTCATGGGCTGTGTTTGCAGCTGACACTTGACCTGGTGACCACTGCAGTATCTGAAAAATGAGAATGTTTGAGCTTTTGTGCAGCAGGGAAACATTGTGTGAATTAGCTGTTACAATAGTTGACACTTTAAATAGAAGTACAACTACAGTGAAAATGGAAACAGCAATAAAGAAATAAAAAACAAATCATAGCTGGCCTGTTTGTACGGAACATTGAGTATGACCTGTACACATGCTGGAGTCCATTTTAAACATATACACAGAAGCAGTTCGGATTGACTGCTCTCAACCAATCAGAACTGATCCTTGCGAGTAGACCATTCTGACTGAGTGCTGGTTTGCCGTTCATTGTATCCATGGGAAGTCTTTGCTTCACCAGGCATTTGTGCTAATGCGGTAGGGAGGGGTGGGAGGGGTTCAGGCAGTCTGAACATGAGGGTTTTTACTACCATACAGAACAGGTTTTGCCCTTTTTTCCCCTCGACCAGAAGCAGATTTTGGCAGTTCTGTTTGCTGAACTTTACATTTTACATTAACTAAAAAGGGCAGATTCTGCCCTGTACACTTTTCAGCATTTCTTTTCATCCACCACTATACAAGACAAAGGATTCCGAATTCAACTGTTAAGGGCTGATTTATATTTTGGCGGTATGTATACTTATTCGCAATGGTGACAGAGTGTACATACCGCCAAGATAAAGATCCGCCCGCCTGATTTTGATGCAAGCGGACCTTACAGTTGGCCAGGGCTTTAAGTGGGATGAAAAAACTGGGGGGTCTCTCAAAGGGGTGTGGCCAGTGTAATTAAGGGGGTGGCTTAAAACACTTAATCTAAAAATCTGTGCTGAGCATAGTGTGCCGCCCGACTTGTATTTTGCTGTTTCTGTGATTGCATCTAGATATATGATACAACAAGTAACATCATATCTACAACAAGTCAGGACTATTGGCTTTGTCAATGGTTGTTAGTTGCATAAGATAAATAAGCAGCAACTATGGCATGTATATATTATTGAAAAGGCTCCCACTAAAAGCCCTGGTGACACCACGACAATGTTGCTGCCCCTGAGTTTCAAAGAGAAGGGAAATCCAGAGAGAAAATGACTCTCTTGAAAGGATTTCCCTTCCCCCTACAATGCTCACCTGGCATGATGTCGTGCCTTTTTAACTTCTCCACTAGTGAGAAGTGAGCAGTGTGAGCAGCGCACGTCCATGTGCCTGCTGTCACTGCAGTCCGGAAAAAACGGACCGCCTGTGCCAGGGCACAAAACAGAGCCCGATAGAGACCCGTTTCGAGGCCTCCGTAAAAAAACTGCCGGTGCTCAGACCCGGTGAGACCCGGCCCACTTAAAGCCCTGCAGTTGGCTACAGCGGTGACTACTCAGTCACCGACATAGCCATATTTCGCCGATGGAGTAAGGGCCGTCAGTGAAATGGCTTTATGTCTGCCTGCCTAATCATGATGGGCGGACATATAGCCATATTTGTAATGTCCATCACTGCCAGGCAAACCCTGGCAGTGAGGGACAGTAAAATGGCAATAAAGCTCCCCTTGGTATGGGAGATGTCTCCCATGGCGGGGGAGCATTACATAATTCATTTTCAAAATTAAAATCCCATTTCAGAATTTTCTTGTTGAAAATAAAAAAAGAAAACTGTTTGGTGCAGGGCTGCGTCAGCATGACACAGCCCTACACCAAACAGCAAAATGCATTGGCAGGAACTGCTGTGACACAGTGGCGTAACACAGGCCCCCGCAGCCCCCGCGGTGCGGGGGTGCCCCCAATCTCCGAGGGGCCCCCTCAGCACAGTACTCTGGCCGGAGATCTCCTGATTGCGTCCCGAGGGGGCCTCTCCACGTGCCTTGCAGGGGGGCCCCCTCAAGTTTTGTTGCGCCAGTGCTGTGACAGCGGTAATTTATAAATGTGGAGGGCAGTCCCTCCACCAAAGTGAAGGAGTAATCTCTCCGTCCCCCTTTCGGGCCCATTTATAAATCGGGCCCTTCATTCCCAAACAGTCGATTGATATTAGATCTCAAGTGATGTTGTTTTAAGCTGAGGAGCAGCGTTTTGTCTTCAGTAAATTCCATTGCAATATAACTGAGGAAAAAGGCCTGTATGGTTTCCTTTTCTTGTTCTCAATAATTTCCAGGGATTTTTATGAAGGCTTCTTTTTTGAGAAAATGTTGCACAGACACTGATGAGATACTCTGGAGTTTTCTACTTGTCTACCCAAAAGGATACTTAAGCTACTGCTGCTTTTTGGCTGCTGGTGTAGCATTGTCCCATGACATTGTGCTAGTCACATTAACAGTGTGAATAGGTGACAGAGTCTGTAGGGACATATTCAGGTGTTTTGTGGATATCTATGTTTCTCAAGGACCACACATCCCAAGCCATTGGCTTTTCCTTTGTTCAATTCCACATATATGTAATCAACCCTTGATTTCCTTTTTCTTGTGAGAGCTGTCAAGGCAGTTTCTATCTACACTTCAACAACCTTTACAGGTTTTCAGTCACCGGGGTCAACGTATGAATGAAGTGACTTCTAGCACCCATTGCATCTTTCTGTATCAACACCCATTGGTACCTCCATGTACCTCCAGCTTGTCGGGTGCTAGACTCCTTGTTGAAGTCCCCCCTCAATTATGAGAATGCCAGTCTTCATGTTATTCAGGCAAAAATGACCAAGTTTCGAACAAGTTGTGTGCGTTTGCCCAGGTGAATTTAAAGATATCATCTGTGTACATGTGGAATCGTACTTGGTGCTGAAAGATTATCTGAACCAGCAGTCTCATATAAATATTCAATAAAAAAGAGAAGATGAACATGTTGATCACTGTGGGACATGACCAGTGTTGAATTTCAATGATAAAGAGGATCATTTGCTTCTGATCTCCCGACTCCAGTGTGAGACAAACGAGTCGCGAGACTGATCAGCCATGCCAGTGGCTCTTGCCCATCTAACAAAGTCCTTCAGTATGATTTTTTTTTTGTGTTGTTGCCTACAGATAGGCTAACTAAGATTTGCAATTTTGGTAATCTGGTGGCAAAACAGAAACATATATCTTCCCTGACATTAACTAGTTCAATTTTTGTCTCCTAAATGGTCTTAAACCTGGCTGTCTGTCGAGTAAGATGCTGTTTGTTTCCACAACTCTTGAAACTAGTCTGTAACTTTGCAGCTTGGTTGATGAGTCACTTAGGGTCTGATTTAGAGCTTGGCGGATGGGTTACTCCGTTGCAAGCATACGGATATCCTGTTCGCCGTATTACAAGTGCCATTGGATATAATGTGCTTTTACGGCAGATGGGAAATCCGTCATGTTTGTGACAGAGTAACCCATCCGCTGAACTCCAAATCAGACCCTTAATGTCCTTCTTTGCTTACTGAGCTTTACTGTGGCAAACTCTCATGTGGGTTTTGCAAACTTCTCTGTTGAATTCCAACTTGGGGCCTTATTACGATGGCGGTCGGACGAGCGTCTGATCGCCATTGTTGCTGGATCGCCCGACAGGTAGTCCCACAAAACAAATTACGATCCGACCGCCATGTAGGTGGGCAGAAACATGCCTTTTGCCATTGAGGCTTGCGCAGCAGCCCGGAAAAGGGCTGCAGAACAAGCCCCAATGGCAAAAGGCATGTTTACAAACATCCTTGCACCATGTGCCAAGCACTACGTGGTGCCTGGCACAGGGTGCATGGGTGTTTGGGGGGGGCACCACGGGTGCCCCCAGCCCCATAGTGGAAGCCCTGGGGAGATGGGGGCCCTGCTTGTGGCCCCCAACGCGCTGCTTGTGGCCCCCGAAGTCCCTTTCTGCCTGCCTTTTTATGGCGGTTGGAGGGGTGGGGGGGGTTTAAGCCCTCAAGGGGCCACTATGCAAGGACATTAGTGATTTTATACTGAAGAGACCCAAGGAGAACGTTTGGGTCAATCACAGCTATATGGGGAGCTCAGAGTTTAGTGAAGACATTCTGGAATATGCTCGGACATACATTTGTACTTTTCTCCACATAGTGCGTTGAATTCGATTTGCTGAGGTAGTTACTGCAGTCCATTCATGTTTGCAGCAGCGTTACGCAGTTAAAGAGATCAATGGGTCATAGAACCAAGAATTAGATTTCATGACTATATCTGAAGCAAGAGTAAACTTGGTCTATGCACATCCTAGTATATGAATAGGGGTCAAGATGAATTGGTTAAACATGAGGGGTTTACAGACAGAAGCTCACCAAGGAAGCCTGCAGCTTCCACAACACACTCTCCCCAGGATAGGTGAGCCACCAAAGCGTAGGTAGACCAGAAGGAAATTTTACATCAACTCCAAGAAAAGTACTTGTTTTGGTGCATCAATATTTGACAAATAATAGTGTTAGCTTTTGAGTCTTCACTGGTGTCTTGCAGGTAACATGAAGATAGTACATATTAAGAAGAATCCACCCTTTGTGGAGAAATTGAGGTGCTGCCGGCTCTAGCACAGGAACCATGTACCACAACATGCAGTGAACATGAGATCCTCCACTTAATACCTTGGCAGCAAAAGTCCTTTTATTCATAAAGCAAGAATTCTGAGTGAAAATAACTGGTGGCCTTACTCTCTCAGTTTCCCATGGATATTTCAACCTGAGCTCTTGCTGACCCTAACAAACAGCATACTCGAGAATTATCTGCGCAGCATGAAGACCTATAGTGGTGAATCCACTCCACCAAATTACTTATTGTCAATGCAATGGACAGGCAGAGATTTTCCCACACAGAGCACCCTTTAAAGCAAAAAATGAGCTTGTCATGCATGTGAGAATGGTAAGAATGCATGTACAGGCATAAATAATTGTGAATATTATGGTACCTAGATGACCTAAAGAGGTAATTAAACATTCCCTTAAGTACCCTATTGCTCTCTAAGCAGTTGTTTCTTTCAATAGTAACTATAACTTGTGCCCTAAGGTAACTACAACTCGCACCCCAGCCATGCACAGTTTTCTCATCAATAACTTCATTGCAAATGTTGAAGTGATATTATCAATGATATCATACAAGATGTAATGAGTGATGTAATATGTGGAGTGATTAAGAGCACATGGCGAGGGCACGAGTTATAGTTACCTTAGGGCATGAGTTATACTTACATGAGATAATTACAAAATACTGAATTTCAGTGGTTCTGAACGTTTAAAACATTACGGTGTCACTGAAATTTTCACTCAACTATAACCCTTGTTTTTTCAGTGAAGTTTTAGGTATTTTTTTATTGTAAAGTAACATTTTATTGCCATGCGTAAAGCGCGCAGTGGGGGCTTGGCTGCAGCGCCTGGCCTGCCTCCAGGCGCAGTGGCCAAACCCCACGGCCAACCCAACGTCCATGCATGGTATAGGGTTGGCTGCAGGGCCAGTCCTGTGGCTTGGCCGTACATCCAACCCATTAGTACAGCCCCCCACATACTTTGGGTGCCGGGGACCACATCCACTGGGACCTTCTTTTTTTAAGGGGAGGGGGACACATAGCCACCCTCCCCAGCCCACTCGGGCCCCGGTACCCTATTCCGTGGGGCCTTTGTTTTTTTTAAGGGGAGGGGCACACGGCCCCTCCCCTTGTCAGTAATCGTCCCAGGGACCCCAACCACCGGGGCCTTTTTTTAATTAAAAGGGGGGCACATGGCCCCTTACCCAAGCCACTAGGGGCCTTGAGAACCACATCTCCTGAGGTCTTTCTTAATTGAGTGGAGGGGGCATACAGACCCACTCCCTGAGCCAATAGTGTTATGTTAATGTTAAAAATATTTATAGAGCACACGTACACCATATGGTTTTTTGGCGCTAAATATAAGAGGTAGCCTGCTGCTCGTTAGATCATTCATATGCCTGGGAGAACAACCACATTTTTAATAGTCTCCTGAAACGAGAGTAACTTGTTGAGGATCTGATGTTAAAGGGAAGTCAATTCCAAAAATGAGGGGCCAAGGCAGCAAAACGGGATCCGCCTAGTCTTTTCCGTTTTAAAGTGGGGATAACCAAAAGGTTCTGATGGGATGACCTCAGGTTCCGGGTGGGGGCATGCCTCTGGATAAGAGTGGAAATAAATTCCGTGCATGTGCCGTGGAGGGATTTGAAAATGAGGCATTCGATCTTAAATGCTCAGAGTTGTGTTACAGGGAGCCAATGTAGCTTCCTCATGAGAGGAATGGCACGGTGCCATCACGGCTGGTGATATATCAGTCTCTCTGCCTGATTTTGCACCATTTGCAATATTGTTGTTAAGTACCCCGGGAGGCCAAAGTAAATAGAACTAGCATAGTCAATATGAGAAATGACGAAAGATAGAAGGACCTGAATAACAGCTTCCGAAGTAAGGAATCTCCTAATTTTCATGATCTTCCGGAGTTGAAAAAAGCAGGTAGAAACTACTGTCCCGATCTGGTTCTTCAAAGTGAGGTCGCTATCAATTGTGACACCAAGGCTCTTGGCAGAAGAAGATGGAAGTGGTGGCACTCCCAGCTCAGCCAGCCAGAAATTCGAGCTCCAAGGATTTCGAGAGCAACCGACTAGTATCAGTTCTGTTTTATCTGGGTTTCATTTTAAGTGATTATTATTCATCCAGTTGCGTATATGTGACATAGTGGTCTGGAAATTCAGGATAGAGTCAGGGGTGTTGTCGATGGTGAAAATCACTTGCAGATCTTCTGCGTAGTTGAAGGTACACACCTTTCTTTCACCCAGGGACTGAATAAGTGGAAAGAGGCACAGACTGAACAAGTGCAGGGACAAGGAAGAACCTTGCAGAACCCCACGAGTTAATTTAACTCTGGGAGCCGTGAATTGGGAAAGGCGGACTGATTGGAAGCGATCATCTAAAAAGGATGTCAGCCATTGGACGGCAGGTCCCTGAATCCCTGCGTCCCTGACACGGTCAACCAAGATTTCATGGTCGACCGTGTCAAAAGCCGCCGAGAGAGCGTGGAGCATTAAAGCCTGGGTGGTTCCTTTATTTGCTTCTTTCTTCATTTTATCTAATACAGTCAGGATTACAGCCTCAGTTGAGTGAGAGGGGCGAAAGCCTGCTTGGTGAGAGTGTAGGAATTGGGATTGTTCGATAAAAGAGCAGAGAAAGTTGTCGACATGGACTTTCAACGCCTTAGCCAGATAGGGGAGCAATGAAATGGGGTGATAATTCGAGGGGACCGAAGGGTCTGCACCTATTTTCTTGATTAATGGGACTATAACAGCTTCTTTAAAGGATCTCGGTACCGAGCCCTGAGTTAGCGAGTCATTCAATAAAGAGAGGGCAGGCTCGGGACATGCAAGGAAGACTTCTCTCAGAATATGAGGGGGGCAGCTGTCGGCAGGGGAGCCAGATTTGACTTTGGTCAGCAGGTCTGGGAAGACTTCTCTGCTAATTACCGGGAACTGATGTAAAGAGTGAGGGTTCATGGGTGTCACATACTGGTCACCAGGGGAGGGATTTACAGGTATACTCGCTTTAATGGTACTGATTTTTATCAATTAAAAAGTTGTTCAGAGAGTTGCATAGTGCCTGGGTACGGACTCATTTTGCTGTGACTCTATCTGGCTTGGATAACTCGGTCACAATCTCAAATGTCTTTGGATTTATTTGTAGAATTCAAAATCTTATTTGAGAAATAGGTGGCTTTAGTTTGTAGGATAGATTTTTTATATTGTTTAAGTTGAGCTTGATAGATATCTTTCTTATCAGGGGAGTAAATCCGTCCCCAAGTACGTTCAGTGCGACGCAGGGCTAGTTTTTGGGATTTTAAATCTTCTGAAAACCACCTCTGAGCATCATGGCGCCTGGCCGTTTTGACTTTCCTGATGGGGGCATGGATATTGCTGGTGGCTGCTAGCCATGTTCTAATATTTTCTTCACTTTGGTTGACAGAGGACTGATACGTGGTGCAGTAGACTTCAATGAATTACAGAAGGCACTGATATTGGTGTGGTTCCAGTTACTTGCTGTTAGACTCATCTTAGCTGGGGGTTTAGATATGATCAAATCATTGAGGTTGAAGTTTATTAAAGAGTGGTCGGACCAGGTGCATGATGACACCGTCAGACTGGACACCGTGAGATTAGCGGTCCAGATTTGGTCAAGGATGTGGCCTTTCGTGTGAGTGGGAGATGTCACATGTTGACCCCATTCCCTGGGGTCAAAACATATTTGTTAAAGAAAAGGGGATGCACGGCCCCCCCTACCCGAGCCACATTGCAGCCCACCTCCCTTCCCGAGCCACAAGGGGCCCCAGGGACTCCAACCACCGGGACCTTTAAGGGGAGAGGAGCACACAGGCTCCCCTTTCCCGAGCCAATACTGGCTGTTGGAACCCCACCTTCACTCTGTGTGCGTGGGTGGCCCAATGCCCACCTGGAGCACCCACCGAATAGTACAGTCCCCGGTGATCCCCGCTGGCTCCCAACATGCACCAGTCCTGGGTTCTGTGGGAGCCCACATTGCTTCCGCCCGGCAGGAGCAGCTGTTTTTGTTTGCTCCCGCTTGGTAGGAGCAATGTGAGATTGCCTACCCGCAAGAACATGGGCAGAGAAACAAAAGTCTGTTTCCACCTGGCAGGAGCCTTTTTAAAGCTCCTGCTAAATGGGCACAGACTTGCCTTCCCTGCTCGTGTTCTTGTGAGCAGGGACGGCATGTCTTCCCCCAACTGCCACTGGATAATGCATGCAGATGAGCAGAGTGTAATGTGCTATTTATTACCATTGTTGAGTGTGGGGAGTTCAGTAGTTTTGGAGTTAATAAAGAAAAAAGATTTATGTATTTCTAGAGACATGGATCCACACACTAATAGCAATGTTGTGATTGGCTGGCCGCAACCTGAGAGAAAAGCTGCGGCCACCATTTTGTGAATCTGTACACAGTTCCTGGGGAGGGGGACATGAAGTAGAAATAGGATATAAGTGGTCATGATAGAGGTATCCTGACCCCAAGGGACGGATGTAGGGGTCTGTAAGGGACCCTTCAGGGGCATGAAATTGTCCAAAAATATTTTTTTTGCACACATGAAGACCGCAGATTTACTGTGGTGCTAAGCGCGGCCCCCCATGTGAATCTTCATTGGATCTGCGGATCGAGACCCCGATTAAAAAAACACATATACCTAATTACTGACCCACTCATACACACTCTCATATACCTACAACCACTCACACATCCAGTCACACATACATACACCCACTCACACAACCATATAGTCACTGATGTATCCACTCAGAGACCCATACAACCATTCACACACCTTCATAGAGCTAGTGACACCCACTCACACACACACACATACTCACACACTTACACACACACACACAACCGCTCACACACCCAGTCACACACCCATGCAGCCACTCACATACCCACTCAGAGACAGAGAACCACTCACACACCCACTCAGAGACCCAGTAAACCACTCACACACCCACTCAGAGACCCAGAGAACCACTCACACACCCAATCATAGACCCACACAGACACTCACACATCCACTCACACACCCATGTACACACCCACACAACCACTCACACACCTGTTGAGCCACTCATACAACCACTCAGAGACCCACAAAACCACTCACACCCACTCACAGACCCACACAGCCAGTCACACACACACACACACACACCCACTCACACACCAACTTACACACCCATACAAACACTCACACACCCATACAATCACTCACTCACACCCACTCAGAGACCCAGAAAACCATTCTCACACCCACTTACACACTCATACATCCACATCCACTCACACACCCACTCAGAGACCCAGAGAACCATTCACACTCACAGAACCACAGAGCCACTTACACACCCTTAAAAAATTCTTCGGACCCTGGGGTATGGGGTCCCCAGGCTGAAATCATCCTGGGACAGGGGCCAGGCATGATCACCTCCTCCAAAAAATTAAAAGCGGCTCCAGACCCCGGCCCACCCCTGGGGATTTAAAAAAGAAGTGTGGAAGACCATGTCCCTTTTATGGAGTATTTTGCTATGGATCCTCAGTGAATTTGTGTCAAAATTAAAAGAAAGATTTTTTGGCCCCAGGCGGGGTCACTCTGGGACCCCCATCTCCAGGCCTTGGGTTCAGGGTATCCCAACCCAGCCCCTTGTGTCTTTTTATTTTTTACCCTTTTTTAGGACTCTGGACTAAGTCCAGAGTCCTAAGATGACTGCCCCACTTCTTGGTTGAGGTGGTGGCAGCCAATCAGATCTCACTATGAGTTCTGTCAGCTCAGTGGATTCTCCATTGCGTGAAATATACAATTTTTTTCAACCTTAATTTCTCCAAAACTACTGAACTGATTTACACCAAAACACAAAAAGCACTCTTTCTGGATGACCAAGATCTAGTTTTCAGTCAAATTTGGTGTAAATCCAATCAGCGGTTTGGACTGTAGTGGTGTCTAAATGTCCTATGGAAAACGTGTTTGTGGGACACCCCTTTATCTCGGCCCCTGCTAGACAGATCGCTCCGAAACGTTTCATGTGCGAAATAGTCAAACAGTAGCACCTATTTGGAAAGTTTTGTGAAGATTTGTCAAATGAGGCCAAAGTTATTAGCAACACAAAAAATGCATTTCTTATGGACACAATACTAACTATAAGTACCCAGTGGTGATATATCTATATATATATACCTATATCTATTTATATCTATCTATCTATCTATCTATCTATTATCTATCTATCTATCTATCTATACAGAGAGAGAGAGACAGATAAAGATATATACATATATATATATTGGATTGATTTGCCGAGCACTCCGCCGGCTCAACACGCCACCCCCCACGGGTCACAAGGCAAAGAAACGGCATTCCCCAAAACGCGTTACTGGAATAAAATCTAAGTCTGATCCAATCTCCTCAGAGAGCGTGATTACTTGGTACTTTCTACAAAAAAAATATATATATATTTATATGTATGTGTGTAGGTGGATAAATTATGCAAAAAAGAAGCAAGAAACTCTGGATAGTTCCCAAGTTTAGGTGGAGAGCAACTCAAATATGGAGCACCTTACAACACTAGTGACACTTTGAATCTGCTTACCTCTCAAATGAGTATATAAATATATATTCACAGAAAAAACCATAGGTTTCAGGGGCGTTATAGTTAGTTGGACATTTCACTCGTACAAAACCATAGAAATTCCCCCGTTATAGTTAGTTCAGCTAACTATAACTCGCGCGCACCGCAATGCACTGCTGATGACGTCACATATTACATCACTCATGACATGGTCAGTGACATCACTCATGACATCACTCATGACATCTCAAATGACATCACTCATGACATCACTGATGACATCATCCTTGTGATAGAGTGGCAGACCTCCTCTCACCCTAATATAACCTTTGATACACACACTCAAAAATACAAACTAACATTTTCAAAACAATGGACATACCAATACCAGTTACAACACGCCTATTCAGTAATTCCAAGATCTACACACACATCCACTCATTCACCAACAGTCCCTATACAGTCACTCATACATGTACTCACTCATCATATGTACTCATACACCTATACATCCTGTTACACACCGCCACTCATCCATAGAGTTACTCACACACATAGTCACACATGCAAACAAAGTATCAAACATCCATTTACTTGCATATACAGTTATACACACACTACCACACTTACTTCTACAGAAACTTACACATACTTACTCTCTTAAACAATCACTTATAGAAACACCTACTTATTTGTACAGGAACTCTTCCAATCTCTCACTCTCACATATACTCACTTATATACACCAATACTCACATATACTAGTTTAAAACATATGTAGTTACTCATAAAGACACTATTGAGACAGTCATTCACTCACTAACACACCCATACACATACTCATCCACCTATACAGTCCTGCACACATGCTGTCTTCAACACATACAAACAGTGAGTCACTCATTCATGAATCTATGCACTAAGTAATACCCCCACCGAACCATACAGACACTCAGACACTCATACTGATACTCAAAAAACCAACTAATAACCCATATAGACACTCATGTAGCTACTAACCAACACATGCAGCCACTTATACACAAAGTGAGAGACTGATACAAATATTTTCATATTTAAACATTACTCACTAACCCATGTATTCACTAAGATACACTTAGTCAGTTATACAATCAATTTTACAAAAAAATCATCCATTTAGACACTTATATACCCATTTATTCTTCCATCGACCTTGAGATATACATATATAAAACATATTTAATTTTCAGAAAAACACACATTCACTGTGATGTCATCAGTGATGTCATTTGAGATGTCATCAGTGATGTCATGAGTGATGTCACTGACCATGTCATGAGTGATGTAATATGTGACGTCATCACAGTGCATTGCGGGCGCGCAAGTTATAGTTAGCTGAACTAACTATAACGGGGGAATTTCTATGGTTTTGTACGAGTAAAATGTCCAACTAACTATAACGCCCCTGAAACCTATGGATTTTTCAGTGAATTTCTAAGGTTTTTTAAATGCTAATTTCTAACTATAACGTGCCTGAAACCTATGGTTTTTTCAGTGAATTTCTAAGGTTTTTTAAATGCTAATTTCTAACTATAACGTGCTTGAAACCTATGGTTTTTTCAGTGAATATATATATATTTATTATACTATGTATACATGTGAAAATGTCTCGGTCCCCTGTTTGCCTCGGTGGCACGGAAAAAATGGGTGGAACTGACGTCAGCACGCCGACGAGGTCCTCTTATGGCTCCGATGACGTCATAGGGTGTCGCGAGCGGAGCCGTGCTCGTTGACGTGGGAGAGTTAGGAAAGAATTTCCATGGAATGCTGGTGCAGGGGATATTCACCTAAGTGTTCAGGCTAGTCCTTTGGGAGCAACTGTTTATGTTGCCACTCCAGAAACCGAAACCAGTGATCCGAGGGCAGAGGCCCTGCAGATGGCACACGAGGTGGGGTGCCCAATCGTGTGCACCGGCGGGGCAGCGAAGTGACAAGCATCACAACCCACAAAAAAGGGATCTTCTCTTTGTATCTGGCAGGAACAACGAAGTTAAAATGCCCTAGTACCAAAATGTAGAATTAGTGCTACAATGGTCTTCAAGAGGACCTGCGAAGCCGCTTCTGCCTCCCGTACCCTGGAGGTGACACATGGGTCACGCGGTACGGTCATACTGCGGTGGGACGCACACTCGTTGACCTCTCATGGCACTGCTCCACACTTCAGGGAGGACGCTTTCCATTAGCTATGTTTTCTGATGACATGTCGCGCCGGCCCGTACAACAACAGAACTCCTTTAGATCCAAACAGACTCTTCCACTCTCTCACCGGAAGTGAAACCAGGCCACGCGGACACTTTCACAATACAACAGCCGGGAATGCACTTTTCGGTAAAAAACACATTCCTTCCTCCTAATTAATCAAATAAACGTCTCACTGAAGAACAGGGGCCAGCTTCGATCGGTAAACAGCCGTTACAACGACTTTTTACTTTGCGATACCATTACAACGCATGCATTACCACGCATGCGTTGTACATCACAAAGTCATTACTACGCATTTTTTAGAGCGCATGGTCATTTACCACGCATGCCTTTACAACGAATTTTGTTGTAAAGGTATGTATGGTAAATGACCATGCGTTCTAAAAACATGTAGACGATCCATGTCGTTGTAAGGAAACAGAGGCTGTTCCGTTTCCTCACAACGACGTGCACCGCCCCTCAGAGATGACGTGAAGCAGGAACCACGAGGAGAGAGGAACCATGAGGAGTGAGAGGTAAGGGGAATTGGGCATGGGGTGGGGGTTTCTTTTCTAGGGTTTAGGGTAGTGCAGTGGTGTTTGGGTGGTGTAGGTGGCCGTGCTGGGGGTAGTGTTTTAGGGTTTAGGGTAGTGCAGTGGTGTTTGGGTAGTGTAGGGGGTCGTGCTGGGGGTAGTGTTTTATGGTTTAGGGTAGTGCAGTAGTGTAGGGGGTCGTGCTGGGGTAGTGTTTTAGGGTTTAGGGTAGTGCAGTGGTGTATGGGTAGTGTAGGGGGTCGTGCTGGGGTAGTGTTTTAGGGTTTAGGGTAGTGCAGTGGTGTTTGAGTAGTGTAGGGGTCATGCTGGTGGTAGTGTTTTAGGGTTTAGGGTAGTGCAGTGGTGTTTGTGTAGTGTAGGGGGTCATGCTGGGGGTAGTGTTTTATGGTTTAGGGTAGTGCAGTGGTGTTTGGGTAGTGTAGGGGGTCGTGCTGGGGGTAGTGTTGTAGGGTTTAGGGCAGTGCAGTGGTGTTTGTGTAGTGAAGGGGGTCATGATGTGGGTAGTGTTTTAGGGTTTAGGGTAGTGCAGTCGTGTTTGTGTAGTGTAGGGGGTCGTGTTTTAGGGTATAGGGTAGTGCAGTGGTGTTTGGGTAGTGTAGGGGGTCATGCTGGGGTTTGTGTTTTAGGGTTTAGGGTAGTGCAGTGGTGTTTGGGTAGTGTAGGGGGTCGTCCTGGGGGTAGTGTTTTAGGGTTTAGGGTAGTGCAGTGGTGTTTGTGTAGTGTGGGAGGTCATGCTGGGGGTATATTTAGGGTTTAGTGTAGTGCAGTGGTGTTTGGGTAGTGTAGGGAGTCGTGCTGGGGGTAGTGTTTTATGGTTTAGGGTAGTGCAGTGGTGTTTGGGTAGTGTAGGGAGTCGTGCTGGTGGTAGTTTTTTAGGGTTTAGGGTAGTGCAGTTATGTTTGGGTAGTGTAGGGTGTCGTGCTGGGGGTAGTGTTTTAGGGTTTAGGGTAGTGCAGTGGTGTTTGGGTAGTGGAGGGGGTAGTGTTTTAGGGTTTAGGGTAGTGCGCCCAACCAGCCACAATATCCGTGGACAAAGGGGATCCTGACTCTTTGGAACGCTCCGGGCAATCAAACAAAGGGGGCCCCTATTTAGGCAAATGAAGGTAGAGGGATCATAGGGGAAACATAGAGCAATCAGACAAGCGGAAATCCCCTACCTATTTCTTTAATAATATGCTAAGCGTCATGTGATATACATAAGTGGACAGTGCTGCAAGAAGAAAGGCAAAAATATGACAAAATAAGTTTATTTTTTCAGTAAAAAGACAAAAGACTCAAATGTGATACAGAAATATTTTTGGGGGATAATTGTTAAATAAATACATATACATAGATCCACCACTCAGACAACAACTCACAACTACACACATACTACCATACTTCAATCATACTAACAACTAACCTATATATACTGACTAAAGCAAAACACATAAACAGTAAATGATAAACTGTTCGATAAATATCATGTATCTAATAAACAACATTCAACTGATCATAAATGTATCACAAACGCCGACGCGCGTTTTGGTGTACAGGCCAAATGTGGCGAAACACCTTCATCAGGGCGTGGATACCACGACAGGGGAGTGGTGGGAAAATTTCTGCAATTAAATGAACAAAACATATAAGGATCATTCCTGCAACTAATTACAACAACCTATAGGCATATGTAGTGTTTAGATAAATAGTCCAGTTCAAGTAAACAAAATAGTTAACATAATACAATTCCTGCAGCATTGTTTGGATAAATCATTGATGGGAAAAAGAAAACAAAATTTTAACAAAAATTTTTTGTTCTATTTAGGCGGAAGAGGGGAAGATACTTAAACAGTGCACATTCAAACTGATAAAGAAGACGAATATAAGGAAAAAGAGAATTGCGACAAACATAAAACAAAATAAGGTGAACAGAGGCATAATAAACAGACATGACTAATAAATAACCATAAGTACATACAAATAGATATGACAATATTAGGAATACAAAAGGAAATACTGTTTGCATGTCTAGGAAAAAAGAAGAAAGAAAACCATATAGAAAACCTATTGACATAAGAAAAAATAATAAAAAATATAACGGGAACAAACCACAGCGGTCTAAATGCATACCAGTGGGTTGAACAGCTGACCAGTAGGGCGTAATTTAAATACGGTGTTCCACGGGAAAAGGCTGACTTGGGGTGATGATAAAATTCAAATAACATGCAGAGTTTCTAATTAAAGATAAAAAGCAACATATTAATAGCGCTAAAGGTGGCAGCATAGGGAAAGGGCAACTGTAGCCAAGCGCTCAGTAATATGAAAAGCCCGTTTGATACACCCACTCGTTACCTGAAGTCCGTTATTAGGTGCCAAGTATAGAGACGCTGAGGGCAGGAAAAGACTCGTGTTTCCCAAAGCGTTGATTTTGAATAATAATAAAGCACCCAGTAGTTGCTGCAAAGATAAGAACAGAAGCAACTGAAGGAAAAACCCAACATAAATAAACGTTATAAATTACAATGAGCTGGCGCTGATACAGTCGTTAATCAGTACCAAAGGCCAAACAAACAAAACAAACACCATGGTAGGTAAGAAACACCGCAGGCAGCTAAATGACGCCGAGAAGAAAGAAAGATATCGGATGCTCAAATATGACAACACAGGTCAATCTTAAAACTATGCCTGTGATAAGCCCAAAACAGCTGCAAGAGTAAATATAATAATGCCGAAGCCGTAATGCACCGAAAGAAAAAATCAGTGCATCGGTATATAAATACCTCGAGAATCAAACATTCACCAATCCAGCAGACTAAGATGTCACGGGACTCAGGATTTCCGCTTGTCTGATTGCTCTTTGGAACGCTCCGTCAATTGAATAATTTGGGTCAAGGGCCCTACCACGTCCAAGACCTATCAATTACTTTCTTGGGATCCCTCATATACTTGGAGAAAAAGGTACATAGTTTCTCATCAGTTTCAGGCGTGTGTGCCACCTTCCCCTTCAGTGAGGGCCTGGGGCATTCTCCCCTCATCATATTCCTGACCTCCCTTTCAAGGTGTTGATGGATTTTCCCCACCACATACTCTGCCACTTTGGCGTCAGGTGTCCACTCTGCTGACCTAGGATGGTAAATTTGGGTAGGCTCGAACATGTCCGAGTGGACCCCGTCCCCAACCGGGGACTGAGAGGAGTGGGACTCTGGACGCCAGGGATGCCCCGAGTCCTTATCCTCATCGGAGGAGAAATCGTCCTCCGATACACCCTCTCCCTCTAAGGGAAACCCGCCGTCGGGGTCTACAATAGTGGTGACAGTGTCGCAATTTCCTCCGGGCCCCTCCTCCTCCCGGCAGGGTGCATGTTTTAGCGTTCGCGCACTCTTGAGGAAGGTCTCCGTAAGTTTCTCAAATCCTTCCAAGTGCCCTGCGTTATGCTTAACGGCCCTTTTATTCCCCATCTGGGAGCTACTTGGACCCGCCACCACCAGATCTGGGTCACTGAACACCCCAGGGATGCTTTTCGCCAGCTTATCAACCTGATCCCTAAGAGGAGCCAGCGCCCTAGAAATAGCCAGAGAGAGGGCTTGGTCCACTGCTGGAGGGAGAAGTTGGGGGCCATTCCTCCTCCACTTCCTGGTAGGAGGAGTAAAAATGGTCTTCTGGAGAAGACATGATAGCAGAGGGTGTGAGCACAGAACAAATGCCCTTATAATCCTTAAGACAGCCCCCTCGCCGGTGCTCCAACAGCTGGGCTTTCCCCGAAGCTGTTATAAGAATAGACTGAGGCGGAATACCAATTACCACCACCAGGTGGCGCTGGTCACTAACTTGGCCGTGTGGGGAAATCACTGCGTAGCGGTGTCAAAATTAGGCGAGGGTTGGTCGGGTATCAAGCGGACACTAAAGGATTGACCGGATTCCCAAACGCGCGTAAAGACCAGCGGGAGCGCTCGACGGAGCTGCCTCGCTCAGACCAGACGCGCCTGACAGGATCTCACCACGCGCAGAGCACACAGCGGGAGAAACTGCGAGGGGGAGAACGCGCTCGGGCAAGAGCCTGCTGCGCAGGGAATATGAAACAACACCAAGGCAATAATGCTAATAACGTGCACAAGAAACCGCTATACAAACAGCAACAATGTCAGATTAAGCAAAGAATGTAAGAAATGCACTTAACTGACGAGCAGTGAAGAAAGAGGAAGCAGAAGGGACGTCACGATATTATATACGATGGACTGTGATATGATTGGACTATAGTTGCCTTGGAGACTACCCCCCTAATGGTTCATGGGTTGTGTAGTCTTTTGTTTAATGATTGTTGTGTTACGTTTTCTTTGAACTGCTATGCAAATAAAGTGAGGAAAGATATGCATAATCCTCGCCTCCATCCTGCCATAGAATTCATTAAACTTTATTTGATCTGATTTGGAAACATAGATCATAAAAGTGTACATAAAAACAGTAAATCCTCTTTCGTAATACAATACAGTGAGAATTAATTAAAACCAGTAGGTAAAAACGGGTGTTACAAAGCCCGGTTCAGAGCTACTTCAGGTTAACAGAATCGTAAAGTTCAATGTTTCGCAAGATCAATCTCATGTACTTCGTGCAAAATACGCAATAAGGGGTCCAAGTAAGATGTAACGCTCCAATACCTGACCAGTTTGCACTATATAAAACTGCAGAAAAACTAAAAATAAAAAGTGTTTTGCACACTTCTGTCATTGGGCTATATGTGGGCTACATCTGGGTGATATTTGTGCTACATTTGGGCTCTTTTTTCTCTGGTGGCCATCTTGGGAGACTTATTTGTTATGAAGTTTCCTAATTTCGTCATTTACTGCAGTCTCCTCAGTAGGAAATGCTTTCAGTTTTTTACTTTGATTCCATCAAGAAGGCATTCAGATGTGTCACACATTTGCCATAAATTCAGAATGTTAGCACTCTAGTTGTTCATTAGATCACTGTAGTAAAGCTACTGCTCACCAGGGAGTTAACTGGAAGTCTACTGCTGGTATTGAAAGTGATTGTTTCAGTCTGCATGTCAGAATTTTCTAATGAAATAGAAGAGGATTTGAGATCTCACTTAAAACATGCCCTAAATTTTCTTTCTGCAGCACTAACCATAATTTCTATGGCAAAATGAACCCCCTCATTTTGTTCCTTTTTAAATTAAATGTTTTAAGTGTTACCAGTTTATTCCAATCAAGATGGCTTCAGGTATGCCATAATTTTGTCATAAGTAAGACTGTTAGCGCTCTAGTTGTTCTTTAGAACACTCTGGGAAGCTGCAGTAGAACACAAAGGCATCAACTGACAGGCTGCTCCTGTTGAAATATAACAGGAAGATATTTGAGATCTCACTTAAAACATGTCCTAATTTTTCTTTCTACAGCACTAACCATAATTTCTATGACAAAATGAACCCCCTCATTTTGTTCATTTTAAATTAAATGTTTTAAGAGTTACCAGTTTATTCCAATCAAGATGGCTTCAGGTGTGCCATAATTGTGTCATAAGTAAGACTGTTAGCGCTCTAGTTGTTCTTTAGAACACTCTGGGAAGCTGCAGTAGAACACAAAGGCATCAACTGACAGGCTGCTCCTGTTGAAATATAGCAGGAAGATATTTGAGATCACACTTGAAACATGTCCTAATTTTTCTTTCTACAGCACTAACCATAATTTCTATGACAAAATGAACCCCATCATTTTGTTCCTTTTTAAATTAAATGTTTTAAGTGTTACCAGTTTATTCCAATCAAGATGGCTTCAGGTGTGCCATACTTTTGTCATAAGTAAGGCTGTTAGCACTCTAGTTGCTCTTTAGAACACTCTGGGAAGCTGCAGTACAACACAAAGGCATCAACTGACAGGCTGCTCCTGGTGAAATATAACAGGAAGATATTTGAGATCTCACTTAAAATATGTCCTAATTTTTCTTTCTACAGCACTAACCATAATTTCTATGGCAAAATGAACCCCCGCATTTTGTTCCTTTTTAAATTAAATGTTTTAAGTGTTACCAGTTTATTCCAATCAAGATGGCTTCAGGTGTGCAATACTTTTGTCATAAGTAAGACTGTTAGCTCTCTAGTTGTTCTTTAGAACACTCTGGGAAGCTGCAGTAGAACACAAAGGCATCAACTGACAGGCTGCTCCTGTTGAAATATAACAGGAAGATATTTGAGATCTCACTTAAAACATGTCCTAATTGTTCTTTCTACAGCACTAACCATAATTTCTATGACAAAATGAACCCCTCATTTTGTTCCTTTTTAAATTAAATGTTTTAAGAGTTACCAGTTTATTCCAATCAAGATGGCTTCAGGTGTGCCATAATTTTGTCATAAGTAAGACTGTTAGCGCTCTAGTTGTTCTTTAGAACACTCTGGGAAGCTGCAGTAGAACACAAAGGCATCAACTGACAGGCTGCTCCTGTTGAAATATAACAGGAAGATATTTGAGATCACACTTGAAACATGTCCTAATTTTTCTTTCTACAGCACTAACCATAATTTCTATGACAAAATGAACCCCATCATTTTGTTCCTTTTTAAATTAAATGTTTTAAGTGTTTCCAGTTTATTATATATATACGACCAGTAGGTCATATATATATATATATATATATATATATATTACCTACTGGCGGTCGCCAGTAGGTAGTTATAGTTAGGACCTATTTTCCAAAGGAAATTCACAACATTCTATTTCCAATAACTTTGGCGCCAGTTGATGAATCTTCGCGAAATTTTCAAAACTCGTGGGGCGCTCCAGTCCGCTCCTATCCTGAAAGTCTCGGGGTGATTCATCAAGTGGGGGCTGAGAAAAAAGGGGGGTCCCAAAACGTGTTTTCCCCATGCAATTTTCCATAGGAACCTGTAGTCGCAGCTACAGCCCGAACTGCTGAACGGAATTACACCAAATTTGGCAAAAAGGTGCCCTTGGTTCAGAGTCATGCCTTTTGGTTAAATGGTGTAAATCCGTTCAGTAGTTCCTGAGAAATTTGAAAAAGAAAACACATATATATCTGGGCGGAGCCTAACCACACATGTCATCGTGAGATCTGATTAGCTGTCAGCACTTTATCCTGAAATTGCTGGCAGCCATCTTGGGACCAATATAAATGATAGTACCCCATTGAAATGCATTGTAGTGAATCGAAGATTTTGAGGGTTACCAAAAGGAGAACTATAAAGGGTGATAACAGACTTTAGTTACATTAGAATTCATTTGTTGATGGTACCATACTAATTTCAGGAATTGTGGTGTGTTCTAAGGTGATTTTACCCTGTGAAAAACCTTCTGCTGGGATATCATGAATCATGTTTGAGAGAAAACTATTTTCACATGCTTGTCCCATACAGTGTTGGAAGGTGCTCCAGAAGCTAAAATGAAAGCATATTTTCTGTAAATTCACATTATCTTTCTCAGTCATGTGAGAATGAAGTCTGACATTCTCAGTAAAACATGTACATCCAACAAGGGCAGAGACTGTCAGTTGATTCCTTTGTGTTCTACTGCAGCTTCCCAGAGTGTTCTAAAGAACAACTAGAGTGCTAACAGCCTTACTTATGACAAAAGTATGGCACACCTGAAGCCATCTTGATTGGAATAAACTGGTAACACTTAAAACATTTAATTTAAAAAGGAACAAAATGATGGGGTTCATTTTGTCATAGAAATTATGGTTAGTGCTGTAGAAAGAAAAATTAGGACATGTTTCAAGTGTGATCTCAAATATCTTCCTGTTATATTTCAACAGGAGCAGCCTGTCAGTTGATGCCTTTGTGTTCTACTGCAGCTTACCAGAGTGTTCTAAAGAACAACTAGAGCGCTAACAGTCTTACTTATGACAAAATTATGGCACACCTGAAACCATCTTGATTGGAATAAACTGGTAACTCTTAAAACATTTAATTTAAAAAGGAACAAAATGAGGGGGTTCATTTTGTCATAGAAATTATGGTTAGTGCTGTAGAAAGAACAATTAGGACATGTTTTAAGTGAGATCTCAAATATCTTCCTGTTATATTTCAACAGGAGCAGCCTGTCAGTTGATGCCTTTGTGTTCTACTGCAGCTTCCCAGAGTGTTCTAAAGAACAACTAGAGAGCTAACAGTCTTACTTATGACAAACGTATGGCACACCTGAAGCCATCTTGATTGGAATAAACTGGTAACACTTAAAACATTTAATTTAAAATGGAACAAAATGTGGGGGTTCATTTTGCCATAGAAATTATGGTTAGTGCTTTAGAAAGAAAAATTAGGACATGTTTCAAGTGTGATCTCAAATATCTTCCTGTTATATTTCAACAGGAGCAGCCTGTCAGTTGATGCCTTTGTGTTCTACTGCAGCTTCCCAGAGTGTTCTAAAGAACAACTAGAGCGCTAACAGTCTTACTTATGACAAAATTATGGCACACCTGAAGCCATCTTGATTGGAATAAACTGGTAACTCTTAAAACATTTAATTTAAAATGAACAAAATGAGGGGTTCATTTTGTCATAGAAATTATGGTTAGTGCTGTAGAAAGAAAAAATTAGGACATGTTTTAAGTGAGATCTCAAATATCTTCCTGTTATATTTCAACAGGAGCAGCCTGTCAGTTGATGCCTTTGTGTTCTACTGCAGCTTCCCAGAGTGTTCTAAAGAACAACTAGAGCGCTAACAGTCTTACTTATGACAAAAGTATGGCACACCTGAAGCCATCTTGATTGGAATAAACTGGTAACACTTAAAACATTTAATTTAAAAAGTAACAAAATGAGGGGTTCATTTTGCCATAGAAATTATGGTTAGTGCTGCAGAAAGAAAATGTAGGGCATGTTTTAAGTGAGATCTCAAATCCTCTTCTATTTCATTAGAAAATTCTGACATGCAGACTGAAACAATCACTTTCAATACCAGCAGTAGACTTCCAGTTAACTCCCTGGTGAGCAGTAGCTTTACTACAATGATCTAATGAACAACTAGAGTGCTAACATTCTGAATTTATGGCAAATGTGTGACACATCTGAATGCCTTCTTGATGGAATCAAAGTAAAAAACTGAAAGCATTTCCTACTGAGGAGACTGCAGTAAATGACGAAATTAGGAAACTTCATAACAGATAAGTCTCCCAAGATGGCCGCCAGAGAAAAAGAGCCCAAATGTAGCACAAATATCACCCAGATGTAGCCCACATATAGCCCAATGACAGAAGTGTGCAAAACACTTTTTATTTTTAGTTTTTCTGCAGTTTTATATAGTGCAAACTGGTCAGGTATTGGAGCGTTACATCTTACTTGGACCCCTTATTGCGTATTTTGCACGAAGTACATGAGATTGATCTTGCGAAACATTGAACTTTACGATTCTGTTAACCTGAAGTTGCTCTGAACCGGGCTTTGTAACACCCGTTTTTACCTACTGGTTTTAATTAATTCTCACTGTATTGTATTACGAAAGAGGATTTACTGTTTTTATGTACACTTTTATGATCTATGTTTCTAAATCAGATCAAATAAAGTTTAATGAATTCTATGGCAGGACGGAGGCGAGGATTATGCATATCTTTCCTTACTTTATTTGCATAGCAGTTCAAAGAAAACGTAACACAACAATCATTAAACAAAAGACTACACAACCCATGAACCATTAGGGGGTAGTCTCCAAGGCAACTATAGTCCAATCATATCACAGTCCATCGTATATAATATCGTGACGTCCCTTCCGCTTCCTCTTTCTTCACTGCTCATCAGTTAAGTGCATTCCTTACATTCTTTGCTTAATCTGACGTTGTTGCTGTTTGTATAGCGGTTTCTTGTGCACGTTATTAGCATTATTGCCTTGGTATTGTTTCATATTCCCTGCGCAGCAGGCTCTTGCCCGAGCGCGTTCTCCCCCTCGCAGTTTCTCCCGCTGTGTGCTCTGCGCGCGGTGAGATCCTGTCAGACGCGTCTGGCCCGAGCGAGGCAGCTTCGTCCAGCGCTCCCGCTGGTCTTTACGCGCGTTTGGGAATCCGGTCAATCCTTTAGTGTCCGCTTGATACCCGACCAACCCTCGCCTAATTTTGACACCGCTACGCAGTGATTTCCCCACACGGCCAAGTTAGTGACCAGCGCCACCTGGTGGTGGTAATTGGTATTCCGCCTCAGTCTATTCTTATAACAGCTTCGGGGAAAGCCCAGCTGTTGGAGCACCGGCGAGGGGCTGTCTTAAGGATTTTAAGGGCATTAGTTCTGTGCTCACACCCTCTGCTATCATGTCTTCTCCAGAAAACCATTTTACTCCTCCTACCAGGAAGTGGAGGAGGACTGGCCCCCCAACTTCTCCCTCCAGCAGTGGACCAAGCCCTCTCTCTGGCTATTTCTAGGGCGCTGGCTCCTCTTAGGGATCAGGTTGATAAGCTGGCCAAAAGCAACCCTGGGGTGTTCAGTGACCCAGATCTGGTGTTGGCGGGTCCAAGTAGCTCCCAGATGGGGAATAAAAGGGCCGTTAAGCATATTGCGGGGCACTTGGAAGGATTTGATAAACTTACGGAGACCTTCCTCAAGAGTGCGCGAACGCTAAAACATGCACCCTGCCGGGAGGAGGAGGGGCCCGGAGGAAATTGAAACACTGTCACCACTATTGTAGACCCCGACGGCGGGTTTCCCTTAGAGGGAGAGGGTGTATCGGAGGACGATTTCTCCTCCGATGAGGATAAGGACTCGGGGCATCCCTGGCGTCCAGAGTCCCACTCCTCTCAGTCCCCGGTTGGGGACGGGGTCCACTCGGACATGTTCGAGCCTACCCAAATTTGCCATCCTAGGTCAGCAGAGTGGACACCTGACGCCAAAGTGGCAGAGTATGTGGTGGGGAAAATCCATCAACCCCTTGAAAGGGAGGTCAGGAATAGGATGAGGGGAGAATGCCCCAGGCCCTCACTGAAGGGGAAGGTGGCACACACGCCTGAAATTGATGACAAACTATGTACCTTTTTCTCCAAGTATATGAGGGATCCCAAGAAAGGAATTGATAGGTCATGGACGTGGTAGGGCCCTTGACCCAAATTATTCAATTGACGGAGCGTTCCAAAGAGTCAGGATCCCCTTTGTCAACGGATATTGTGGCTGGTTGGGCGCACTACCCTAAACCCTAAAACACTACCCCCTCCACTACCCAAACACCACTGCACTACCCTAAACCCTAAAACACTACCCCCAGCACGACACCCTTCACTACCCAAACATAACTGCACTACCCTAACCCCTAAAACACTACCACCAGCACGACTCCCTACACTACCCAACCACCACTGCACTAACCTAAAACCTAAAACACTACCCCCAGCACGACTCCCTACACTACCCAAACACCACTGCACTACACTAAACCCTAAATATACCCCCAGCATGACCTCCCACACTACACAAACACCACTGCACTACCCTAAACCCTAAAACACTACCCCCAGCACGACCCCCTACACTACCCAAACACCACTGCACTACCCTAAACCCTAAAACACTAACCCCAGCATGACCCCTACACTACCCAAACACCACTGCACTACCCTATACCCTAAAACACGACCCCCTACACTACACATACACGACTGCACTACCCTAAACCCTAAAACACTACCCACAGCATGACCCCCTTCACTACACAAACACCACTGCACTGCCCTAAACCCTAAAACACTACCCCAGCACTACCCCCTACACTACCCAAACACCACTGCACTAACATAAACCCTAAAACACTACCCCCAGCACAACCTCCTACACTACACAAACACCACTGCACTACCCTACACCCTAAAACACTACCCCCAGCACGACTCCCTACACTACCCAAACACCACTGCACTACCCTAAACCCCAAATCTACCCCAGCACGACCCCCTACACTACCCAAACACCACTGCACTACCCTAAACCTAAAACACTACCCCCAGCATGACCCCTACACTACACAAACACCACTGCACTACCTAAACCCTAAAACACTACCACCAGCATGACCCCCTACACTACTCAAACACCACTGCACTACCCTAAACCCTAAAACACTACCCCAGCATGACCCCTACACTACCCATACACCACTGCACTACCCTAAACCCTAAAACACTACCCCCAGCATGACCCCCTACACTACTGCACTACCCTAAACCCTAAAACACTACCCCCAGCACGACCCCCTACACTACCCAAACACCACTGCACTACCCTAAACCCTAAAACACTACCCCCAGCACGACCACCTACACCACCCAAACACCACTGCACTACCCTAAACCCTAGAAAAGAAACCCCCACCCCATGCCCAATTCCCCTTACCTCTCACTGCTCATGGTTCCTCTCTCCTCGTGGTTCCTGCTTCACCTCATCTCTGAGGGGCGGTGCACGTCGTTGTGAGGAAACGGAACAGCCTCTGTTTCCTTACAACGACATGGATCGTCTACATGTTTTTAGAACGCATGGTCATTTACCATACATACCTTTACAACAAAATTCGTTGTAAAGGCATGCGTGGTAAATGACCATGCGTTCTAAAAATGCGTAGTAATGACTTTGTGATGTACAACGCATGCGTGGTAATGCATGCGTTGTAATGGTATCGCAAAGTAAAAAGTCGTTGTAACGGCTGTTTACCGATCGAAGCTGGCCCCTGTTCTTCAGTGAGACGTTTATTTGATTAATTAGGAGGAAGGAATGTGTTTTTTACCGAAAAGTGCATTCCCGGCTGTTGTATTGTGAAAGTGTCCGCGTGGCCTGGTTTCACTTCCGGTGAGAGAGTGGAAGAGTCTGTTTGGATCTAAAGGAGTTCTGTTGTTGGACGGGGCTGGCGCGACATGTCATCAGAAAACATAGCTAATGGAAAGCGTCCTCCCTGAAGTGTGGAGCAGTGCCATGAGAGGTCAACGAGTGTGCGTCCCACCGCAGTATGACTGTACCGCGTGACCCATGTGTCGCCTCCAGGGTACGGGAGGCAGAAGCGGCATCGCAGGTCCTCTTGAAGACCGTTGTAGCACTAATTCTACATTTTGGTACTAGGGCATTTTAACTTCGTTGTTCCTGCCAGATACAAAGAGAAGATCCTGTGTTATTCAGTGCCCTCGTTACCTTTTTTGTGGGTTGTGGTGCTTGTCACTTCGCTGCCCTGCCGGTGCACACGACTGGGCACCCCACCTCGTGTGCCATCTGCTGGGCCTCTGCCCTAGGATCACTGGTTTCGGTTTCTGGAGTGCCAACATAAACAGTTACTCCCAAAGGACTAGCCTGAACACTTAGGTGAATATCCCCTGCACCAGCATTCCACGGAAATTCTTTCCTAGCTCTCCCACGTCAACGAGCACGGCTCCGCTCGCGACACCGTATGGCGTCATCGGAGCCATAAGAGGACCTCGTCGGCGTGCTGACGTCAGTTCCACCCATTTTTCCGTGCCACCGAGGCAAACAGGGGACCGAGACATTTTCACATGTATACATAGTATAATAAATATATATATTCACTGAAAAAACCATAGGTTTCAGGCACGTTATAGTTAGAAATTAGAATTTAAAAAACCTTAGAAATTCACTGAAAAAACCATAGGTTTCAGGCACGTTATAGTTAGAAATTAGCATTTAAAAAACCTTAGAAATTCACTGAAAAAACCATAGGTTTCAGGGCGTTATAGTTAGTTGGACATTTCACTCGTACAAAACCATAGAAATTCAACTATAACTCGCGCGCCCGCAATGCACTGTGATGACGTCACATTTTACATCACTCATGACATGGTCAGTGACATCACTCATGACATCACTGATGACATCTCAAATGACATCACTGATGACATCACTGATGACATCATCCAGTGAATGTGTGTTTTTCTGAAAATTAAATATGTTTTATATATGTATATCTCAAGGTCGATGGAAGAATAAATGGGTATATAAGTGTCTAAATGGATGATTCTTTTTGTAAAATTGATTGTATAACTGACTAAGAGTATCTTAGTGAATACATGGGTTAGTGAGTAATGTTTAAATATGAAAATATCTGTATCAGTCTCTCGCTTTGTGTATAAGTGGCTGCATGGGTTGGTTAGTAGCTACATGAGTGTCTATATGGGTTATTAGTTGGATTTTTGAGTATCAGTATGAGTGTCTGAGTGTCTGTATGGTTCGGTGGGGGGTATTACTTATCGCATAGATGCATGAATGAGTGACTCACTGTTTGTATGTGTTGAAGACAGCATGTGTGCAGGACTGTATAGGTGGATGAGTATGTGTATGGGTGTGTTAGTGAGTGAATGACTGTCTCAATAGTGTCTTTATGAGTAACTACATATGTTTTAAACTAGTATATGTGAGTATTGGTGTATATAAGTGAGTATATGTGAGAGTGAGAGATTGGAAGAGTTCCTGTACAAATAAGTAGGTGTTTCTATAAGTGATTGTTTAAGAGAGTAAGTATGTGTAAGTTTCAGTAGAAGTAAGTGTGGTAGTGTGTGTATAACTGTATATGCAAGTAAATGGATGTTTGATACTTTGTTTGCATGTGTGACTATGTGTGTGAGTAACTCTATGGATGAGTGGCGGTGTGTAACAGGATGTATAGGTGTATGAGTACCTATGATGAGTGAGTACATGTATGAGTGACTGTATAGGGACTGTGTGTGTAGATCTTGGAATTACTGAATAGGTGTGTTGTAACTGGTATTGGTATGTCCATTGTTTTGAAAATGTTAGTTTGTATTTTTGAGTGTGTATCAAAGGTTATATTAGGGTGAGAGGAGGTCTGCCACTCTATCACAAGGATGATGTCATCAGTGATGTCATCAGTGATGTCATGAGTGATGTCACTGACCATGTCATGAGTGATGTAATATGTGACGTCATCAGCAGTGCATTGCGGGCGTCGCGAGTTATAGTTAGCTGAACTAACTATAACGGGGAATTTCTAAGGTTTTGTACGAGTGAAATGTCCAACTAACTATAACGCCCCTGAAACCTATGGTTTTTTCAGTGAATATATATATAAATATATATATCCTTCAACTTGTCATCCACAGTCTGGAATGAAAAAGCGGCACACCGAGTGATTAGCAGCAAAACACTTGGTGATAATCACTTGGTGTGCCGCTTTTTCATTCCGGACTGTGGATGACAAGTTGAAGGATATTTGGATGGGTGCTGTGCCCATCGCTGGCACCGGCACCGCAAGTGGAGAGGCGGCGTACGAACAGTGTTGCTGGTTTTTATATATATATATATATATATATATATCATTTCAGAAAAAAGTTGCCTTTGCGCAGAGTGCACTCCCAACAAGTCTTTAATGTTTGGTAACAGAACAATTGCGGTGAATAAAATATAGACAGCAGCATGCCTTGCCTGACACGTTTCAAACATAAATGTCCTTTTTCACAGGCAGCATGCCTCCAGCAATGTTCATTCCATCGATCCTCCAATTAAAATTACCCCAATTAAATTATATATATACATATATATTATCTACTGGCGGTCGCCAGTAGATAGTTATAGTTAGGACCTATTATCCATAGGAAATCCGCAACATTCTATTCCCAATACGTTTGGCGTCGTTTGACGAATCATCGCGAAATTTTCAAAACTAGTGGGGCGCTCCGGTCCGCTCCTGTCTTGAAAGTTTCGGGGTGATTCATTAAGCGGGGGCTGAGAAAAAAGGGGAGTCCCAAAACGGGTTTTCTCCATGTTAATTCCCATAGGAAATTTTAGCCACGGCTACAGCCCGAACTGCTGAACGGAATTACACCAAATTTTGCAAAAAGGTAGCGCTTGGTTCAGAAAGCGACCTTTTTTTAAATGGTGTAAATCCGTTCAGTAGTTGCTGGAGAAATTCAAAAAATAAGAGTGAAAAATCAATTTCCCATAGGAAACTTTATGCAAGGCTACAGCAAAAACTGCTGAACGGAATTACACCAAATTTGGCAAAAGGTAAAAGTTTCAATATCTATGGCCGCGGTGGATCCGCGCACCATCCCGACCATGAGCTGCATGCTAATTGGCTGTCAACACTTCAAACCAGGAAGTGTTGGCAGCCATCTTGTCCCTCGGTAGAACCGAGGGACAAGAAAAGACAAAAACAAGGGCGCAAAAATCGGCAAAAAACCCGCTGGGTGCGCGGATCCTGCCGATAAAAAAAAAAATCGAAGCGCGCTTCGATGCTAATTTGCCCCCAAGTGGGCCAAGTCCCGGGGGCATGCGGGGGTTGGTTTTAATTTTATGTGGGGGCCTCTAAGGCCCCCAAGCCCGAGGACTGCCACCCCCGGGGCTTTAAACAAAATGGTGCGGGAGGGCTCTCCGGCCTCCGCAGCCCCGGGGACCGCCACCTCCCGGGGCTTCTTTTTAAAAGAATGACCTGTGTGGGAGTCTCCTGCCCCCACACGCCCCGGGACCGCCACCTCCCCGGGCACTAAGAAAATACATGTGGGGTCCGTTTCGGACCCCTGAAACCCGGGGACCACCACCTCCCGGGGCTATGTAGAAGTGGGGAGGGGGGCCGCGCGGCCCCCTCCTGGTGCCCTTGATGGCCCTGGGGACCGCCACCCCCAGGGCCGGCTCCTGCAGTGTCCCGGGTGCCTACCCCGGGACACTGCTGGTGGCAATGGCAGGACGGGAGCGGCTCCCGTCCTGCCTCTGCAAACTTGCTTAGCTTCATTGAAGCGAGAGCAGGAAACCTGCTCTCGCTTCAATGAAGCAAGCAGAATTGCTTTCCATAAGGGGAGCTGCATGTCAGCAGCTCCCCTTATGGAAAGCAATGCCGGCTCCCGCAGGACGCGGGGAGCCGGCGGGACCGTGCGGGCATTGGGGACTCCCCCACGGTCCCCAACGAGTGGCCAGGTCCCGGGGGATGGGGTCCCCGGGGCCATTAGTGGCCCGGGAGGGGGGCCACGTAGCCCCCCTCCCCAAAAATTAAAAAATGTGAAAGAAAAGGTTAAGGCCGGCCCCGGGGGATGGGGTCCCCGGGGCCTTAAATGGCCTGAGGAGGGGGCCATGCAGTCCCCCTCCAAATATATATATTTTTTTTAAAAGAGGGCATGCCCCGGGGGATGGGGTCCCCGGGGCCAATAGAGGCCCAGGGAAGGGGGGCGACGCGCCCCCCTTCCCGTTTTGCTTTTTTTTTTTTTTAAAAGAAAATCATCAGGCCCCGGGGATGGGGTCCCCGGGGCCAAAAGTGGCCAAGGAAGGGGGCCATGCAGCCCCCCTCCCATACAACATTTTTTTTTTTTTAAAGACCGGCATCGTGCCGGAGGCCCGCTCCTCTCTGCAGCAGTCTGCAAACGCGCCCCTGGCGCGTTTGCAGATGAGGAGCGAATTCCCCTTGAATACTGGGGGTCCCTGGGGGCCAACTAGCCCACCAGGAACCTCCAGTATGCGCCAGGGGCTGCGTTGCAGAGAGGTGTACAGAGGCCACGCCCCTTTTACACCTCTCTGCAACGCAGCTCTGTGGCGCTTTTTGGAGGTACATGGTGGGCTAGTTGGACTCCAGGGACCCTCAGGATTCAAGGGGACTTAATCCCCCAACTTAAAACGCGCCACGGGCGCGTTTGCACAGTGGTGAAGGGAGGGGGCGAGGCTTCAGGTGACATGTGTGCAAACAGGCCCCGTGGCGTGTTTTAAGATGGGGAATTAAATCCCCTTCAATCCTGAGGGTCCCTGGGGACCAACTAGCCCACCAGGTACCTCCAGTAAGCGCTACGGAGCTGCGTTGCAGAGTGTTGTAAAAGGGGCGTGGCCTCTGAACACTCTCTGCAACGCAGCTCTCTGGCGCATACTGGAGGAGTACAGGGTGGCCTAGTTGGACCCCAGGGACCCTCATGATTCAAGGGGACTTAATACCCCAACTTAAAACGCGCCACGGGGCGTGTTTGCACAGTGGTGAAGGGAGGGGGCGGGGCTCCAGGTGACATGTGTGCAAACAGGCCCCGTGGAGGGTTTTAAGATGTTGAATTAAATCCCTTCAATCCTGAGGGTCCTGAGGGCCAACTAGCCCACCAGGTACGTCCAGAAAGTGCCACAGAGCTGCGTTGCAGAGAGGTGCAAAAGGGGCATGGCCTCTGAACACCTCTCTGCAACGCAGCTCTCGGCGCATACTGGAGGTATCTGGTGGGCTAGTTGACCCCTAGGGACCCTCGGGATTGAGGATGAATTAATTCTCCAACTTAACACGCGCCACAGGGCGTGTTTGCAGACATGTCACCTCAGGCCCCACCCCTTCCTTCACCATTGTGCAAATATTCCTCTAAAATCAGCCGAACTACGAATTCCGATTTACTCACCTGTTATCAGGAGAGACCTCAGTGCTGCATCTTTGAGCCCAGTACTGATCCTGAAAAGTTATTTTAACCGTACTTACCAGTAACTTGAATTTCCTTCCATAGGATATCATTGCCTGCTTTTTGCTGAAAAAGTTTCTAAGTGTCGATTTTTGAAACATACAAATATTCCTCTAAAATCAGCAGAACTACGAATTCCAATTTACTCACCTGTTATCAGGAGAGACCTCAGTGCTGCATCTTTGAGCCCAGTACTGATCCTGAAAAGTAATTTAAACCGTACTTACCAGTAACTTGAATTTCCTTCCATAGGCTAACATTGACTGGTTTCACTTGGAAATTCTTCTAAGTGTGGAGTCTTGGAACTTTATAATATTCCTCTAAAATCAGCCTGAACTACGAATTCCAATTTACTCACCTGTTATCAGGAGAGACCTCAGTGCTGCATCTTTGAGCCCAGTACAGATCCTGAAAAGTAATTCTAACCGTACTTACCAGTAACTTGAATTTCCTTCCATAGGCTAACATTGACTGGTTTCACTTGGAAATTCTTCTAAGTGTGGAGTTTTGGAACTTTATAATATTCCTCTAAAATCAGCCGAACTACGAATTCCGATTTACTCACCTGTTATCAGGAGAGACCTCAGTGCTGCATCTTTGAGCCCAGTACTGATCCTGAAAAGTAATTTTAACCGTACTTACCAGTAACTTGAATTTCCTTCCATAGGCTAACATTGACTGGTTTCACTTGGAAATTCTTCTAAGTGTGGAGTTTTGGAACTTTATAATATTCCTCTAAAATCAGCTGAACTACGAATTCCGATTTACTCACCTGTTATCAGGAAAGAACCTAGTGCTGCATCTTTTAGCCCAGCACTGACCCTAAAAGTAATTCTAACCGTACTTACCAGTAACTTGTATTTCCTTCCATAGGAATCCATTGTCTGGTTTTCAGCAGAAAAGTTTCAAAGTGTCGATTTTCACAAACTACAAATATTCCTTACAAATCGCCTGTATGACTTAAACGCATTCTTTCAACTGCTTACAGGAGATGCACCAGTGCTGGATCCAGGATCCACCACTGAGTAAGAAAAAGTAACGATAACACTACTTACCTGCTAAGTGAATTTCCTCCCATAGGATAACATTGGTGATTCTATGTGAAAAAGTTTCTGTCAACTTTTAAAATACAATAATATTCCTTAAAAATCACTACTGTAACCAAAACGCTTTTACTCAACTGTTTACAGGAGATGTCCCAGGACTGAATCTAGGATCCAGTCCTGTGGTTAGAAAAGTAATCCATAAAGTAACTAATTGCATTTAACTAGAAATTCACATTGAGCTCAATGTTGCATTGTGTTTGAAATTGTGTTGCCCATTGCAACAACTGTAACTACTGTACTTAAAAGTCTATTGCCTATTTGCAAAGTATTTAAGCTAAAGTAATTCATTCTGAGAAAGTATATTTTGTAATGTAATGTATAATGTAATTACAATGTAATTTAAAAAATAAAATATCTAAAAATAAATAGTTTAAAAAATGTAGTAAATCAGTATCAAAAAAATAAATATAACAATTAATACATTTAAAAATTGTCATTTACAAAACCTTTGAAATTCACTGAAAAAAACCATAGGTTTCAGACATGTTATAGTTAGGAATTAGCATTTAAAAAACCTTTGAAATTCACTGAAAAAACCATAGGTTTCAGGCACGTCATAGTTAGAAATTAGCATTTAAAAAACCTTTGAAATTCACTGAAAAAACCATAGGTTTCAGGCACGTTATAGTTAGAAATTAGCATTTAAAAAACCTTAGAAATTCACTGAAAAAACCATAGGTTTTAGGGACAGTTATAGTTAGTTGGACATTGCACTCGTACAAAACCCGTGAAATTCCCCGTTATAGTTAGTTCAGCTAACTATAACTCGCGCCCCGCAATGCACTGCTGATGACGTCACATATTACATCACTCATGACATGGTCAGTGACATCACTGATGACATCTCAAATGACATCACTGATGACATCATGCAGTGACTGTGTGTTTCTGTAAAGTTGAAATATGTTTAATATATATAGGGAAAGGCATATTGAAGAATGAGTGGGTGTATAAGTGTCTGAATGGATGATTTAGTAGGTGCGTGACTGACTCTATAAGTGAGTGATTAAACGCATCTTACTGAATGCATGGGTTAGTGACTAAACTGTGTGAATGTCTGTATCCGTGTGTCTGTTGGTGTGTAAGCGGCTCATGGGTTTGTGAATAGCTACATGAGTGTCTATATGGGTTATTGATTTGTTGTCTGAGTATCTGTATGGGTGCCTGATTGTTTGTGTGGGCGGGGTGTGTGTGACTCTGAGCATAGATGTGTGAGTGGGTGATTCACTGGGTGCATGGTTTCAAGAGTGCATCTGTGATGGACTGTATGGGTGGGTGAGTGTGTGTATGGGTGTGTTAGTGAGTGAATGTATATCTCAGTGTTACATGTGTGAGTAACTACATATGTGAAAAGTAGTATATATGTGTGTTGGAGTACATAATTGGCTACAAATGAGAGTGTGTTATTGTGAGAGTGGCTGTATGGATGAGTGTGTGCTTGTATCATTGATTGTATAAGAGCGTAAGAATGTGCTAGTATTTATATGAGTAATTGAGCTGGTGTGTGTATAACTGTACATCTGAGTAAATGGGAGTGTGATTAATTATTTGCATGACTGACTAGGTGTGTGAGTACCTCTATGGATGAGTGGCGGTGTGTGAGTGTCTATATAGGTGTATGAGTGCATATGATAGTCCTGTACTGAGTGACCGTAAGTATGAGTGACTGTACGGGTGGGTGAGTGAGTGGATGTGTGTGTAGACCTAAGAATCAGTGAGTGGGTATGTAGTTATTGGTGTTGGAGTGTCTATGGTTTTGAGAATGGTAGTGTGTAATTTAGAGTGGGTGTATCAAAAGTTATATTAGGGTGTGAGAAGATGCATGAAATTTTCACATGGATGATGTCATCAGTGATGTCATCAGTGATGTCATTTGAGATGTCATCAGTGATGTCATCAGTGATGTCACTGACCATGTCATGAGTGATGTAATATGTGACGTCATCAGCAGGGCATTGCGGGGGCGCGAGTTATAGTTAGCTGAACTAACTATAACGGGGGAATTTCATGGGTTTTGTACGAGTGCAATGTCCAACTAACTATAACTGTCCCTAAAACCTATGGTTTTTTTCAGTGAATATATATATAAATATGTATGCATTGATTTTTTCAGATTTATGAGAATGTTGAAGTTGAAGAAAATTTTCTGTCCCAACAAACATTAGGCCAACCTGCAAGGACAGGCAGTGAAATACAACATGAAAGACTTTCGGTACATGACATGAGCCTCATGATGAATTTGAGGGAGCTAGAAAATGAAAATGAAAGTACCCAAGGAACAGTAGCCCCTTACAATGAGGAAACAATAGCAGTAGAACAAGGCGTGGATGTGTATGGAGGATTAACAACAGATTTTAGACCTAGATCTCGATTTATGCCAATGACAAGCAGAGATTCTATTGATATCTACAATGAACTGGTGACTAATGAATTAAAACAGTTGCATGTACGGATAAATAATAACAAATGTGTAAACACAAAAAAGGCAAAAAGAATATCATGCATTGATCAATAAGCTATCAAATGATGATGACTGCATTGTTAGAAACTCGGACAAAGGGGGTAATGTAGTGTTGTGGGCAAAGAATAAATACTTAATTGATGCATACAAATAATTGCATAACAGCTTATGCTACGCAAGAGTAACAAAGGAGGTAATGACAACGCTTGATAAATTCAATCTAGAACTACAGGAGTGGCAGACACGAGGTTTAATCAGTCATGAAGAATTTTTATACCTTAAAATAGAGAACCTGATAACTCCAGTGCTATACCTCATTCCCAAAGTCCAGAAGGATGCAGCCAACCCCCCTGGACGTCCTATAATCTCGGCTATAGGCAGTGCTTTTGAGCACACCTCCAAATAAGTAGACTCATTTTTAAACAGTTTTGTAAAAACCATTTCATCATATATAAAAGATACAGGTGACTTTCTAAAGAGAATCTACGATCTCCCCGGAGAAAAAGATTTTCTGTTAATTACAATAGATGTGTCTACCCTGCATACCAGTATTGATCATGGTGATGGCCTGAAGGCCGTTAAACATTTTTTAGGTGCCAGGCCACTCAAGTTATGGCATCATACCCAGATGTTATTAAGAATGGTTGAGAGATGTCTTAAGAGTAATTATTTCCTGTTTAATGGTGAGCTATTTCATCAGGTGTGGTACGGCGATGGGCACCTGCTTCGCCCCCAGCTATGCTAATTTGCATATGGGCTGGTGGGAGGAGCAGGTGGTCCAAACAAAATTCCAGGAAATATGGGACAATCATGTTATACATTGGTGTAGGTTCATTGATGACCTTTTTGTTGTCTGGAGGGGAACTGAAAAAGAAGCTAGATGTTTTCTGGACCAGATTGAGGAAAATGATTTAAATTTGCATTTCACAAAAACTATCAGTGCACAAAGTGTTAATTTTCTGGATCTAACTGTGTATGTGGTGAATGGTAAATTAGAGACAAAACTGTACAGGAAGCCCACAGCAGGCAATCCGCTACTGCATGCGACTAGCTCTCACCCTAAAAACTTGATCAGAAGCATTCCATATGGTGAAAGCTTAAGAGTAAGATGCAATTGCAGTGAAATTACAGAAACTAATAAAGAAATTAAGACCTTGAAACATCGCTTTGGAGTACGAGGCTATCCTGATGAATGGGTGAATAAGGCAGTAGTTAAGGCAGACAAGCAGTCTAGGGAGCAACTGCTCTTTATAAAGAAAAATGAAGAGAGAAATAAACAGCAATCAGAACTAACCTATTTCAGACTGATTACGACATACAATAAACAGCAAGCAAACATAAGAGGGATCATGGGAAAATATTGGTACCTCATAAAAAATGACCCGGTCCTTGGAAAAACAGCACCACGCAATCCGCAGATTACATTCAGAAGGGCAAGATCAATTAAACAAATTTTAGTAAGCAACATGATGAAAGACTCAAAGGTGCAGAGAGGAACAACATGGCTAACTAGGAAACAAGGATTTCTGAAATGTTCAAAATGTAAAGCTTGTCTTTATGGAAAGAACATGGAAACATACACATCAGGGCTGGCACAAAAAGTAAAGAAGATAAAAGGGAGATTAACATGCAAAACAGAGTATGATGTTTATGTACTGCAATGCCCATGCGGACTTCGGTATGTGGGGAGTACCATCTTGGAAGTACATAAATGTATTTCACAACAGCTGCGTGCCATTAAACACGGGGACAAAAGTTACCCAGTGGCACGCCATTTTGAAGAAAGCCATAGAAAAGACACAAAAGGCTTGACGTACTTTGTAATAGATGCAGTAGCACCAAGCATCAGGGGAGGAAACAGAGAGAAAAGATTAAGAAAGTTAGACTCTAGATATATTATAGAGCTCGATACGAAGAGCCCAGGTGGTCTTACCACTGGTGAGGACTTGCACACTCATCTATAATGTACACATAACAGTAATGCAATTCTCCCGCTCCTTTAGCAAGTTGTTTTTTTAATTATTTTTTAATATCACAAAGCACTAATGGAGAGCACTTTGTTAAGACTAGGTAGAATAATGTGCAAAAGCAGTATCCCTTGGGCTTGATGTTATAAATAAATAGTGAATCTGCAAGCCCACAAGGGCGTAACAACAAAGGAATCTAGTAGTGGGTCACAATGGTGAATTTCCATGATGATTAAATGCGTGACCAACAGGGCACAAGTAGCGAATTTATTTGCACATATTAGTGTATAATAACACTGACGCAAAAAGTATTGTGTGTTTATGATAAACATTAATTCTAGCGGAATGTGCCAGCGAATCGGATTACCCATATTAATGGATTGTAATAGCAAAATAATGTAACTTTGTAAAATTAATGAATTGCCTATACGGGATAATGTATGAATAATGAAATGATCGCATTTGCATTTTGAGGTAATTTGATGTATATATTTAAGATCCTATACATGGAACTACCAGTCTGTTTTCACTATTGTTTTAATTTAAGCACGACACGTGATAACTAAAACAGTTAAAAGACTTCTAGTAATGCCGCCTCGTCATTGGTGAGCAAGGCTGGGATCAGCCGAAACACGTACAATGGTGGTCTGACAATAAAATATTCAAGTACCCACACATGGCGTTGTCATCCTTGATCCAATGGAAAGCAGTGAGATTGCACCTCTGTAGTTATGGTAAGTGCTTGAAAAGGCATTTCTTGTTTTCTAGTAAGATTGGCGCTTTTCCATGAATCTGCACTAAACTTCAAAACTTTTCTAAAAAACAACATCCATTTTAGGTTATCCATGGCAGATTTTATGCAGATCTGTCGAGCAGGGACCTAAACATCGGAAATAATAGTCACATTTGCAATTTTAAATCTTACAGGAGTCTTTGCTCCTTGACACAGAAAAAACGCAGCTGAATGGACTTGGCATGTAAATAGAACTTTACTCAAAGAAGTGCCTTTACTTGGTCTGGTTTAAAGCCATTCAGTAGTCTCAGGAAATTAGTGTTTAAAAAGTTTTCCTGTCTGGACATAAAGAGGGTATATTTTAGAGATATCTGTACTCCATGCAGGATGTGGCACTCAATTGGACTGCGGAGCTTAGTTCCTATTGTCTACTGCGAATTAACTAATCCAGCTCCTCTGTGCTGATTGGCTGATCTTCTATCAAAAGTTTTTCTGTCACAACCATTATCCAACAAGGTGCACTGAGCATTGTGTTTGGAAAAATAAAAATAAAACGTGACAGGGCATAAGGGGCAGCGTGAATGTAACCTGACTCTAAGGCCTAAGTAGGGGTCCCCAAGGAACTACCCACCCGTAATGAAATATATATGTAAAAAAATTATATCTGTCACATGATTTAGAAAGTTGATTCTGGATTTGCAAATCCTGGATCCTCCTGGCTGTCTCAGGATTTTCAAGTCTGGTACATGATTCAAAATCCTGAACTGAAAGCATTCAGTGTTCTATGGCTGAGCTTGACCAAAGTCCACTCATGGGTATTGGCTGAATGTGGCTGGTTAGAAGCAAGACCTGACCGCAGTCTAGTTACTTCTGCTAGCCCCCATTGCATATGCCCTCTGTCCTTATGCAGCTGGGCTATGCTGCCTGTGGTGGGATTGGGCCAGTGGCCAACCACTGGTCCATACAGCCAAAGACCTTGCACAGCAGGAGTTGACTGTATGCTGCGGGTTGGGTGCATAGCCTGTCAGCCTGTGGACAACACCTGCTGTGCATGACTAAAGTTTGAGAGCAGAGTGTTTGGCCTCCACTGAAGATTTGTGTACTGGCTGAAGGCCAATTGTTGCAGCCCAGCCTGCTATGGCCGTGCACAGTAGAGTTTGACCACCTGTGGAGGGTTAGGTGCAGGGCCTGGCCGCAGACCAGCCCATGTGACCAGCTCCCACTGACCCTGGACCACGGACGCCATTTACCTCACAGAGACCTGGCTGAACCCCACCTCTGCACTAGATATCACCATCGCCACACCCAGAGGCTCCAAGATAACACACCTGGACCGAATCAACTAACATGGAGGTGGAATTGCCATCATCTACAAGCACAACCTCCTTAGACGACCTAACCCCGATAATGGAGCATCTTAATTTTCAACTTCACACAGATGGAAAAAGCACCATAAGAGGCTCCCACGCATACAGACCATCGGGACCACGGCCTAGCTTCTGCAATTCCATCCCTGACCTCATCGCCATGATCACCATCAACTCTGAGCACTACATCTTCCTAGGAGACCTTAATTTCCACCTTGACGACCCTGCCGACACCAACACAACTGACATCCTGGAAAGCATGAGCAACATCGGCCTCCAACAACTTGTCACCGACCTTCCCCACATCGCACGACACACGCTCAACCACATTTTTACGCCCAGCAACAGAGCCGAGTACAACCACATATCACAGCTTACCTTGACCAAGCACTACAGAGTCCACTTCACCATCTCAGGATCTGCCAACACTGGCATCACGCCTCCAAGCTCCGCATGCAAAAACTGGAAAAAGGTATCATAAGACCAGTGGAACAATGTTCTCAACTCCCACCTCCCAGACACATCACCTGACCCAGAACAGGCTCCTAAGAACTTCTCCTACTGGATCACGGAATGCGCAGTCACAATGGCGAAGCCAACCAATCCCAAAGTACCAGTCAGAAGAGCCAGCTAGTTCTCTATGGAGATGAAATCCTCCAAACGCAACTGCCGACAACTAGAAAGGAAATGGTGTAATAGCAAAAAGACAGAAGACGGTACCACCTTCAAAACAGCACTCAACCAGTACCACCACCTCCTGAAAGAAACAAAGAATGCTCTAGCAGACCATATAGAAACCAGCTCAAACTACAGCATGGAGCTCTTCACCATGGTGAAGGCGTTCTCCAACCCAGCATCAACCGGGAATGACATCAACCCCTCCCAAGAACTGTGCGACACACTACTGGACATCTTCCACAACAAGATCTCAGCCATCTACAAGAACTTCAAACCCCAGCCCCCACCACCGACAGCACCAGCCTACTCAACCTCACGAACACAAAACCCAAACACCTGCTCACCCATTGGGATCCTCTCACAACTCACGCCACAATCTCCATCATGAACTCCGTACACTCGGGAGCACCAATAGACCCATATCCTAACCATATCTTCAACCTCAGTAACAAGACCATTGGCGACGAGCTCAAGAAAGTCCTGAACACCTCCATCACCACAACCTCCTTCCCTGAGGACTGGAAACATGCTAAAGTGAGGGCCCTCCTGAATAAACCATCCGCTGACCCAGCAGATCCAAAGAACTACTGGCCAATCTCCCTGCTCCCCTTTCCAGTGAAGGTTCTCGGAAAGGCAATCAAACAGCAACTCACCAAACACTTAGAACACTACAACCTCCTGTACCCCTCTCAATCCAGATTCCAAGCCAGCCAGAGCACAGAGACAGCCATGATAGCAGCCACCGATGACATCAGGGCCCTCCTAGACCAATGTGAAACAGCAACCCTCATCCTCCTGGACCTTTCAGCCGCCTTTGACACCCCTTCCACCACATCGTGATCAACAGACTCCACCAAATCGGAATCCAGGGAGACGCCCTCAAATGGATCTCTTTATACCTCACCGGAAGAACTCAGAGAATCTGTCTCCCACCATTCACCTTGGTACCCAAGGAGACCTTCTGCAGCGTCCCCAGAGGATCATCCCTCAGCTTCACCCTCTTCAATACGGCATGACCTCCCTGGCCAAAACCCCCGAGATCGCACGGACTAAACCTCATCTTTAATGCCGACGATACCCAGCTCATCCTCTCACTATCACAAGACCCCTCCACCACCAGAACCAACTTGCACAGATGTATAATGAATTGCATCGACTGGATGAAGGATAACTGTCTCAAGCTCAACTCGAACAAGACGGAAGTATTCTTCTTTGAGTATAACACCTCACCATGGAACAACACTTGGTGGCCTGCTTAACTCAGCCCTTCCCCCGCCCCAGCACACCACGCCCGCAGTCTCGTCCTCCTGCTCCCACACCCTACGCATGCTCCGTAAGATCTTCAGGTGGCTCCCAATCGACACCAGAAGAACGTCACTCAAGCCCTTGTCACCAGCAAGCTGGACTAAGGTAACACTCTTTATGTAGGAATCACTGCACACCTCCTCACGAGACTGCAGACAATACAAAACGACTCATCCTTGACCTCTGCAGACAGACTCACATCGCCAAGATCTCCAGAAGCTACACTGGCTCCCGAGCAAAAGAGATGCCAGTTCAAGATTCTGACCCAGGCATAGAAAGCCCTGCACAACGAAGGACCAGCATTCCTTAACAAACAAATGACCTTCTACCAACCGACCAGACACCAGCGATCCACCTCCCTTTTCCTCACATACACCTCTGCATCCGCCGATCCAAGAGCGTAGGACGCTACTTCTCTCACCTAGCGGCCAAAGCCTAGAAAAACCTTCTCCTGCACCTCAGGAATTCAGAAAAGGACTCAAGACATGGTTGTACAAATAAGCAGAGCACAGCGAAGCAGCTAGCAACTCCAGCACCTTGAGACACTCACAGGTGATTGACCGTGCTTTATAAATCCTGATTGATTGACTGTGCAAGGCCGAAGGCCCTGTACAGCGGCTGGCTGGCCGCCCATGGTTGGTTGATCAGAGGCAATTGTTGCCTGTGGTGTATGATAAAATGCAAAATCACTGAACAAAAAGGTAAATTAAAATTAAGTGTCATTACATATTAGAACATTGGAATGTTGGGAGCTCCATTGAAGACAATGGAGTAGCTCTGGGCTTATAATGGCTGGTATAAGCCCAGCGCTCCAACATTCCAATGTTTGTCTTTTTGTTTCTCCATTTTTAATTTAGAACATTCTACCCTTAGTGGGTGGAATGTTCTAATAGCCTTATAGCCCTTCTGCCTCAGGCTATACCGGTTGTTAAAGGCCCTCTCCCTCGTTATCAGGGCCTTTAACAGCCAGTATAGCCCTCGGCAGCGGGCTATAAGGCTATATTAGAACATTGGAATGTTGGGAGCTCCATTGAAAACAATGGAGTAGCTCCGGGCTTATAATGGCTGGTATAAGCCCTGAGCTCCAACATTCCAATGTTTCTTTGATCCACAGCTGTGGCTGTGAACAAAGGCTTCAGGGAGCCTGAGGGATTTCAATCCCTCGCTCCCTGAAGCCTTTGTTTTATTTGTTAGAACATTCTGGCCTCTGAGTGGCAGAATGTTCTAATAGTCTTATAGCCCTTCGTAGCTGGGCTATACCGGCTATTAAAGTCCCGCTCCCTTGTTAAAGGCCCTCGCCTTCGGCTCAGGCCTGTAATGCTGGAGCGGGCCTTTAATAGCCTGTATAGCCCGCTACGGCGGGCTATAGGGCTATATTAATAGCATTAAGTGAAATAAGGTACCATTAACATATCGTATATAGCAACCCCCTAATCATTCACTGAAAACACAGTTAAAGTGGAGTAAAAGCGGAGTCATGATTGCAAATTATAACTGAAGAACCATTGAAACGCACAGGTTATGGTTAGGAATACAATCCATAACTCGTACAATACACATGTAAACAAACGTCAGACACCAAATGCAATGGTTATGTACTTAGTTTTGCCAACAAGTAACAAAACCTAAAAAAAACACAGTGCTTAAGTAACAATACATATTCAAAACAATAAATAATCCTACATTCATATAAGATTATGTATACAATATTTGTAATTGCCTCAGTCACACCAAGAGTTAAGTCAAAGGTACTGCACCTGATAATGTTTTTGATTTACTTAATTACTACTAACTGCAATTAAATTATACAACCTTTATCAATGTTTCTTTAGTGACAAACTCATTTCTCCATTTAAAAATATTAAATATTATAACCAGGTCACTGGAGGCTTATGGCAGTGGGTGCCCAAATTACAGAGCAGGGTTGGCAACATTATGTGGAAAGAAATAGCAAATGCTCCGTATAAGGCAGCACAACTATAGCAGTATTGTTTTATTATTTTGTCATTTTAACAACTGTTAATACTGCCTGTGTACAGTTGTGCTTTGATAAAACAAGTTTAACGCCATGATAGCATGATCAGCAACTGAAAGGTGATCTGTTAACCTTTGAAACAGATCTGCCTCTCGCAAAACTAAGGGCCTCATTCCGATATCGGTGGGACCGCCACCGACAAGCTGTCGGTGGCGGCCCCACTGACATCTATGCCATCGGTCCAACCGTCGGATTACGATTCTGGCGGTAGGAGCGAGTTAGGCAGGGGGGAAAGTCAGCTGCCTCCAACAGGCTCAAGGAGTCCGTCGGGTCAGATTCCTAGTCCCTAGAATGGGGTGGTGCCTGTGCCGGCATCGTGTAGGGATTAGGATATCCATTTCCGACAGCCTGTTCATGGCGGTCCTACTGCTATAAACAGCCAGCCAGAAAGGGACTTTGGAGGCCCCTAGCAGGGCCCCTGTCCCCCATGGGCCTCTGCTATGGGGCCAGGGGGGCACATGTGGTGCCCCCCAAACATCCATGCATCGTGGCACACAGTGCATGGATGTTTGCAAACAAACCCTTTTCTGTTGCAGCTTGTGCTGCGGCCCTTTTCCAGGCCGCCGCACAAGCCGCAATAGAAAAAGGCATGTTTCTGACCGCCTACAGGGGACGGTCGCATCGGAATATGTCAGGTGGAACCGCCAACTACTAGTTGGGCGGTTACCATCCCGCAACAAGGGTGGTCTGACGCTCATCCGACCACCATCGTACTAAGGCCCTAAGTGTGGCACTCTTTGATTAGTAACTGTTGCTCTGTTTGAGAAAGACACAACCTTATTTGGTATAATCTGCAAATCATGCAGCAGATTCTGGATTAAATGACAAATTCACACCTATCTTTTTTTTCTGTGCAAATTCATAAGAGAGTAATTCATTAATCATTTGCAAAGCCCATAGGTTTATCCTTTGAAAGGCTTTACTCTTCATTTTCACTTTGCCAATGCTTGTTGCAGATGCACTGTCAACAATTAATGAAAACGTTTTTTGCTGATGTTGAACAGTATTGGCAAAATAAAAGCCCAAATCCTGCCTTGGCATGATGAAGTACGCATAAGTAGTCAATCACAAAAAAAAATGAAAGGTGTGTAAAAGCGTATTTAGGAAAAGAGCGGCCTGGAAGCAAATTACAGATGCTAGGCCCTCATAAAAGGTAAAAAATAATCAAAAAGGAGCAGAGGCACGGGGGGCAGGGGGAAGCGAGGGAGGGGTGCGGGTGAAAGAGGCAAATTAGTGCCAATGCCAAGCAGAAGTGAGATGGGACGGTAGGGGAGCAATGGAAGAACACATAAAAAAAGTTGAGCATGGAGGTTTGGAGGAAGCAACATAGTGCTGGAGCATGGGAAATTGACAGAGCAACATGGAGAGTGCGGGGGGGGCAGGATATGAAGGGTGAGGCAGCACACAGGGGAGAGGGGGAGAAAGCAAGAAAACACACGCACTTACTTGGACTGCTGAAAGCAAAAGAAAAAAGTAATTCCCTGAACCTAAGCAGTGTAAGCATACTAGTAGTCCAATAAGAAGGATGGCAAAGGGAACTATGCTCTTGGGCAGAGTGGGAGACAAATATTAGAGGAAGGAAAGCGTTGAAAAAGAAAAAAGCAAATGAGACTAAGAAAGCCTAACAATAATAAGCAAATGGCTGAACCCCTGCCCACAACGCACCCTCATTTACAAACTGTGAGAGACTCCTTGTAACTGGACCCTGCTAGCATGGTGGGTGAGTTTGTAAGTGATATATAAATGACACATCCTGGCATGAGGTTCCTCAAGAAGGGAACAAAATTCACAGTCATCCCTGCTCCAGACTGAATGCTTGCCAAGATGTATACTTGGAGAGGGGGAAGTAGACATAAAGATAAAATTCGTCCTCCTCGGATACACTCAGACATGTGAAATATTTGATATGGTAGGAATTCTGAGTGCCCACTCGCAGTGTAGCTACTGAACATCTCACTGAATATTTGGAGTTCCAAATAGCTATTTACAAATACAGTTATTTGATAGGAATTTTAAATGAGCATTTGGAATCCCAATCTCGCAGCTTAATGATATGGAGTTTGAAGGATCCCTACGTTCCCACGTTTCTAGCATACAGTACAGCCTGGGCTCCCGGTCAAACCTCCAAACTTGCATCACTCATCAATTGTACTTCATTTATGTGGCGGCATAACTATGGTGACTTTAGAATTTGTAGCAAAAGTAGTGAAAACCCTTTGCAGAGGCTCTAACCTGTATGCATTTTAATGGTGGCTTCATGACTCTTTAAACAAGCATTCGCAAAACCAATAATTCTTGCCCTTTTATTTGACTTATTTTCTGTGGCAATAGTTTTTGCTGACAGCGTGCAGCATCAGCAACAAAAAAAAAGCATTGGCAAAGCCAACAGGCCTGTCGTGGCCACAAGCCTTTTAGCTTTCTTAATGCTTGATTTCTTTTATCATGGCTTTTACAAAATATTGTTGAGGAAACTGCTGTGCCCTCATCAATCTAAAAAAATGGCTTAATATAAAAATATTTTTGTTTTCACAAAGCACAATGTGCCGTAGGAGTCCCTGATGCTTAATGGAACTATTTTTGTGTGGTGTGCTCCTTGTGAAAAGGCAGTCCGCCATCACTCACTGTGATGTAAGAAAGCATGAGGAAGCTATCTAATGAACTGTGATGTAAAGGAGCACTGGTGATCAGACATTATCAGTAGCCTGCAGGCTTGCTGCACTGTGGTAGGTGAAGCATCCTTGGAACTGGGCTACCAGATATTGGACCAGAAGGAACTAATATGAATTTAAACCATCAACAGAAACAACACATACACTTTCAACGCAGCTCCAACACATGCACAAAGGCAAGGGAACCCTATTTATGGGGGACCAGGTAGGCAGTTACAAGAGAGGTGGCACACAGTCTCCCTGGAGCATTTTGTGAAAATCACAAATCATTAACTAACAAATGCATTAGGATGAAAACATAGCAAAACCATAACAATGAATGAACGAGTGAGACTTAACACTTACAGAAATATGATGGGAGTGACTTTGAGTGTGAAGGTGTACCTCCACCCTGTGCTCCGCTCAAAGAAATGGAATATATATATGTTTGTAGACTTATATAGCGCGGCTTATCACCTGTGAGGGTATACAGGCTCTGTCCATGGGCACTTAGAGATTGAGGGCCTGATTACGATGTTGGTCGGAAAGTCTCAAGAGGACATTCGGTTTGTCCGTATCCGTGTCGAAATCCGTGTTTCTGACCGACTCTGACATATTTCCGACCGACCAATTACGATACAAGGTAGTCGGTGGGTCATTCCGAATCGGTTCCGACTGGCATTCGGAGAGTCCGAGTCGGGTGGGGCCGAATCATAGAGCTCTACGGGCTGCGTTTCCGACCAACCGATTACGATGTCAGATTCCGGCAGCCGTTCCGACTCGGTCTGTCTGACACGGATCGGCTGTCGGAAACTGACTTTGGAGGCCCGTAGCAGGCCCCCCTTCACCGAGAGACCTTTGCTTGGGGCCCGAGGGGGTACCCATGGGTCCCTTCTTTCCAACCATGCACAGTGTGGCAGGCACCATGGGGTGCCTGCCACAGGGTGCAAGGTTTTCCGCACCCACCCCTTTTTTCAATCGGAGCCTGTGTTGTCAGTCGGAACACAGGCTCCCATTGAAGTCAATAGGAGTCTGACCGAATGGTGTTCAGAAACATCGTAATCGGTCGATCAGACTCCCTGGAATGCTTTCTGACCGACATCATAATGAGGCCCTCAGTGATTTGAAGGATGTTGAGCAGACACTGAGACTCGAACCCGGATCCCCGGGTCCCGAGTTGGCCGCTGCGCCACATCTTCTCCCTTCGATGGAGGAGAGGATGATGCTAACAGGTACTTATTAATGTTTTAATTTTGTTTTCTTATAGACGCAGGCCTATGCATAAACTTGAACCACTATCACCATTGCTATAGCCTCATAACCTGGGATTGGGGAGCAGGGGGTGGGAGCGGATGTAGAAATTCCCTTTCAGTAGAAAACAGTACAGGCATGTCACAAGTTTTTGGGGGGTCAGGATCAGTAAGCTCACAGCATCTGCCCCGGTCTGCTGGCATTTGGATGGTCAAAACAATAAGTAGGCTTGCTGTAAAATAAATAAATCAATGTTGTAGCATGAGTGCAGGCTCCGAAAAATTGTGGGCCTCGAGTATGATTCGAAGCATCCCTTCTGACAGGCCTGAAACAACAGGGATCACTGACCCAGTGATGAAACCAAAAATATTGTGAAACAGATATATTTTGTCAAGAATTAAAATATCGATCACAAAAATATAGTTTTTCTCTACTTATTATGGTAAACGCAAGAATATCGTTTTACACTAATATCGAAAACATGTATACAGTAATATTGTTTTTTGATATATAAATATAGTTAAAACCAGTTAATATTAAGGGTCTGATTATGATGTTGGGCGGAAATACTTCCGCCTGACACCGCATCAGTCATGGGACCGACCGACACCAGGTCGGCGGTCCCAACCAGACCATTAGGATGCGACCGAACACTGTTTGGTTGCATTCCTATATTTTACAATGGAAGCATGCATTCCAGTCGTAAACCGGTCGGAATGCATGCTCCCATTGTAAAATGGGAGGTGTAGTTCATCCATGCACCCTGTGGCAGGCACCTTAAGGTGCCTGCCACAAAGTGCAGGGATCAACAGAGGGGCACCATATGTGCCTCCTCGGCCTCCCCGGAGACCGGGCACCAAAGGGGGGCCTGCTGGGGACCCCCAAAGACACTTTCTGGAAACCATGTCGGAACCCGACTAGATAATCTCAGGAGCGGAAAGGCCCGCCCTTGAGATTACTGACGGCATTCCGACTGGCGGACGGGCTCTCCGACCCCGTCGGATTCCAGCTGGAATGACCGGCCGGATTCATTTATGACCGCCTCCATAATAATGAGGAGGTCGTAAACGAATCCGAGCGGCCGAGTACAATGCAGCTGAAAAGGCTCCGACCGAGTGTCGGAGCATTTTACGGCCGCATCGCAATTGGCCCCATATTTTAATATATATAATTAATATAATGTAAATGAAATATGTTTAATAGCTCGCGTAGTGCGAACTGCACTTTGCGTAGCTTCGCGAAGCGTTACTTCGCGAACTACGCCCAGGGTTAATTTAAACATATATAAATACAAACTTATTTAAACAAACACACACACGCATATATGAATGTGTGTATATTTATTTACACATATACACATTTAAAATATAAAACAGAAAACAAATAATTATGATCTATATTTTAATTTTCTAATGTTTTTTAAATATACCACTGCATCTCAATCTGCCCCATAATATTTTAATATATATAATTAATATAATGTAAATTACATATGTTTAATATTTAAACATATATAAATACAAACTTATTTAAACAAACACACACACACATATATGAATGTGTGTATATGTATATACACATATACACATTTAAAATATAAAACAGAAACAAAATAATTATGATCTATATTTTAATTTTCTAATGTTTTTTAAATATGCCAATATAACAACTATAAATATATATATATATATATATTAATAAATATAATATGTTTACATACACATATAAAAATAATTAATAAATGTAACAAATAAACTGAAAAAATGTAAAATATTTCTAATTTAATTATACATAAAACAGTAAACAATGCATAAAAACACGTTTTACTAAAAGTATGTTAAAAATTACATACATTTATTTATGTGAAAATATCAAATTAAATACATAAACACATACAATTAATAAATATGTAAACAATAGTAAAAAACTATTAAATTCCAAGAATAATAAAGATACTATTCCCACTGTGCAACAGGAGGGAAAGTGTTGGACACCAAAGGGGTAACATTTACTGTTCCCACTCCACTGTGTGCAACAGTAGGGAAAGCGTAGGCCTCAGGAGGGGTAAAATGTACTATTCCCACTCCAGTGTGTGTAACAGTAGGGAAACTGTAGGACTCAGGAGGGGTAAAATTTACTATTCCCATTCCATTGTGTACAACAATAGGGAAAGTGTTGGACTCAGGAGGGATTCAATTTACTATTACTCCAGTAGGTGCAACAGTAGGGAAAGTGTTGGACTCAGGAGGGGTTAAGTTTACTATTCCCACACCAGTCGGTGCAACAGTAGGAAACGTGTTGGACTCAGAAGGGATAACATTTACTATTCCCACTGCATTCACTGGTACAGCAAAGAGAGAGTACTTCACTTCACACAAATAGCATATTTTAACAACTCTATTAAATGTCTTAATTTTAACAAACAAACAAAAAATACCATAAACATTACAATTTGTAATCATTATTATCAATTAACACGAATATTATTAATAAAATTTATAAAAACACACTATATTCCCTCAATCATAACAGCCAACAATTAAAATGCAATAGAAATAAACAAGTTATAACACAACATATTAAATAATATTTTTTAAATAAATGAATATTTTTTATTTATGATTACTTAAATAGCTTCCCCTATTCCTCAACAAACTAAACAACACACACCTAAAATATAACTTAACAAATATAAGTTCGCAATGAACATAATAATCAATTAAATAATTAATAATAAAGTAATAATTATCAATAAATTATTTCTTAATTAACTTCCACCCTGTAGCCCTAACAACTTAACAACTGCACCTGACATATAATTTAAAAAATATCTTAATTACACAATGTACATAATTAATTATTATTTAAATAATTAATAATAATTTAAATTAGTTATTAATTGATTTACATTAATTTACTTCCCACCCCGTACCCCTATAAACCCCACAACCCGCACCTAAAACATAACATAAAAAATATATGAGTTTCATAAGTTGCATAATTAATGATCAATTAAATAATTAATAATAAAAAAATAAAAAAAATAATTTAATTGTAATTTACTTCCCACTCTGTACCCCTACAAAACCCACAACTTGCACTGAAAGCATAAATTTAAAAATACATTAATTACACAATTTACATAATTAATTATCAATTAAATAATTAAGAATTAATTATTTCACTTCCCACCCTTTACCCCTACAAACCCACAACCCGCATCTAAAACATAACTTAAAAAAATTATTAATTACCCAATTTATTTATTTAATTATCAATTAAATAATTAATAATCATTAAAAATGTAACTGTCAATTAATTATAATTAATTTGCTTCCCACCCTATAACACGTAGAGACCCCACAACCCGCACCTAAAACTTAACTTAAAAAAATAAATGAAATACACAATTTACATAATTAATTAGCAATTAAATAATTAATAATAATAAAAAAAATATTAATTAATTATGATTAAATTACTTCCCATCCTATACCCCTACAAACCCGCTATGACACTAAAAATGACAATAAACAATTAAATAAAATCAAAAAACCAAATTGAAATTTATGAACTATATTAAAAAAAAAATACCAATATTTATACAAACAATTTATAACATACACAATTAAAACATATATTAAAATACATAACAATAATTAAAAAATGATATTATTAACAAAAATAGTTTTGTAAACGATATTAACAACATGGATATTTTTAACATCGATATTGACAACATATTTTGGTAAACGTTATTAAAAACAACATAGATATTTTTGACATCAGTATTACTTACCTTAGTAAATCGATATTCTTGTCAACAATATTCCTGCATCACAATGTTTGTGGATCACAATATAAAAAACTCGATACTTCTGCATGTCAATATTTTTTATTTGATATTTTGTCAGAATACCAAACAACACAGTAAAACTATGTAGCATTTTCAGTGGTACTCAGATATCGTCGAGTTCACTGGAGGAAAAATATAGGCCGGGCCACAAAAACATGAAGATAGCAGGATAGAGTGGGACAGCACTGCTTTCAATGGCCATGCAAAGGACTTCAGTCCCAACAAACATCCTTCCAGTGCGTTCCAGTGCTTTATGTCTATATGTATGTCCACTGAAAGAAATTCAAATGTTGTGAGGAGGGGTATTGGGAGTGCAGCACAGAAAGGCGAGTGTAAATTTACTCCAAAAGTGTAACCTACATGCGGCTAACAAATTAAAGGGCCTGGGGACTATTCACAAACAGCAGAGGCTATTTAAGTAGGCAACTGTTTAATCAAAAGTGTACGTTACCTTTCTAAATCAGACCTTAAAGGTCAGCACTCTGCTGAGAAAAGAGTAAATCAAAATACACCATATCACACTCCCAAAAAAGGTATGGAGACTGTATGACACATCCTCCAACACTCCTTGTCCTGGGGGTTTTTGGAATCGAGTTCAAAAACTACAGCAATGCAGGTTACCAAACAGAAATACTATGTGCAGGGAAAGCCCAGGATGAATCACAGCCCCTGAGACGGCATCTCCCTCCAAAACATGCCTGGTAGAACTGTTTTCAAGGGGTTACATACAAATGTGTACTGAGGTACAAATGCCTTTCTTCAAAGCTTGGGTCTGCAGTGTCAGTTAGCAGACTCTCATGCATGGTTTAAATGTAAAAGCTGAGTTTGGTTTTAAAAAGCACTTAATGCTGGTGTTTGCTAGTTTCTAAGCACTTCCAATTTTGGCAGTGAAGACAATTGAGAGTTCCATATCAAATTATAATAAACGTTGTTTTCTAAGTATCGTTTGCAAAAATATGATCTCACTGGGTGCTAACATTCTATTATTAATTCCAATGAGGCAATATATTTTGAAATACATTTTAGAATATAATATTTATGTCAGATGATATTTTGATACTCAAGCAATCAATCAGGATTTATAAAGCGTGGCTAATCACCCAGTAGGGTATCCAGGTGCTTCCAGGCCCCAGAGGCATATTCGAACAGCCAGTTCTTGAGTGCCATTCGGAATTCCAGAAGTGAGGTGATGGTCAGGAAGTGCGTGGGGAGGTTCCAGGTCTTTGCTGCGATGTGGGAGGAGGAGCGTCCTCCACTTCTGCTTCGGTAGATGCGGGGAGTATGGGCAAGTGAAAGGGAGGCGCAGAGTAGTCTTTTCGATAGTTGGAAGCTCAGGCGGTGGTTAATGTAGGCGGGTCCTTGGTTGTGTAGAGCCTCGTGTGTGTGGGTCAGCAGCTTGAAATGGCATCTCTTCTGTACGGGGAGCCAGAGGAGTTTCCTGAGGTAAGGTGTGATGTGGGTTTGTCTGGAAGGTCGAGGATGAGTCTGGCTGGGGCGTTCTCTATGGTCTGAGGTTACTGCAGAAGTTGTGTGGCGATTTCTACATAGAGATCATTGCTGTACTCCATTTGGCTGTTGAGGAGGGCTTGTGTCACAGTGCATCATGTGTGTAGGGATAGCCACTTGAAGATCTTACGTAGCATGCAGAGTCAGGAAGCAGGCGGAGGAGACGGCGTTGACCTTTGATTTCATGGTGAGTTTGTTGTCAATGATAATTCTTAGGTTTCTGGCGTGGCCGGATGGCCACCAGAAGTCATTCCATGTGTTGCTGCTGTTGCCAAAGTTCAGTACTTCTGAACTGTCTGTGTCCACCTGCAGGTAGTTGTTCTTCATCCAGTCAGTGACTTTTGTCATGCATCTGTGGAAGATGGATCTGATGGTGGTGGGGTCATCAGTGAGTGAAAGGATGAGTTGGGTGTCGTCTGCATAGGAAATTATGTTGAGCCTGTGGGATCTGATGATGTTGGCCCGCAGGGTCATATATGCATTGAAGAGCATGGGGCTGAGGGATGAGCCCTCGGGGACACCACGGGTGATCTTCTTGGGTTCAGAGATGAAAGGAGGGAGGTGGATCCTCTGGCTTCTTCCGGTGAGGAAGGAGGTGATCCTCCTGAGCGCGTCCCCTTGGATGCCGATGTAGTGGAGTCTTTTGATCAGTATCTGGTGGGATACGGAGTCAAAGGCTGCGGAGAGGTCGAGGAGGATCAAAGCTGCTGTTTCTCCTCAGTTGAGGAGGGTTCTGATGTCGTCAGTGGCTGCGATCAGGGCGGTTTCAGTGCTATGATTGCTGCAGAAGCTGTATTTGGAGGCGTCGAGTAGCTGGTTCTGCTCCAGGTGTGTCTTAAGTTGATTGTTGATGATCTTTTACAGTACCTTCTCTGAGAATGGGAGCAGGAAGATTGGCCGGTAGTTTTTAAGTTTGCTGGGGTCAGTGGAGGGTTTTTTGAGTAGTGGTATGACTCCGGCGTGTTTCCAGGCATCGGGAAATGTTGCAGTGGTGATAGAGGCATTGAGTAGGGTGGTGAGTTCCTGGCCACACCAGAGTGGATGGATTTCACTGTGGAGATGGTGTCCTGGGTGGAAAGGATGTTCCAGGTGGTCAGTGTGTGTCTCGTGTTGGTTATGGTGGAAGCGTATCTGTTGAAGAAGTCGGTAGTTGTGGGTTGGGGTTCGAAGTTTCTGTATGTGGTTGCAAACTTGTCATGGAAGAAGTGGGCAAGGTTGTCGCACAGCTCCTTTGAGGGTTTGATGTTGTTTTGGCTAGCAGCCTGGTTGGAGAATTCCTTAGCGATGTTGAAAAGTTCCTTAGTGTTGTTGGCGCTGGTTTTGATGCATGCAGCAAGGGCTGTCTTCTTTGTTGCCTTCAGCAGGTGGTGGTAGATGTTGAGGAAGGTCTTGAAGGCTGCCCTGTTGGAGGTGTCCTTGCTGGTGCACCATCTCCTCTCCAACTGTTTGCTGTCTCGTTTCGCTGTTCTGAGTTCTTGGGTGTACCAGCTGGCCTTTTTTGGAGATTTTGTGTGGATGTTGCTCTTGATGGGGACGATGCTGTCTGCGCAATTGGTGACCCAGGCGTTGACGTTTTTTACTCATTGTTCGATGTTGGTGGTTGTAGCAGGGTTGGAGGTGTTGAATGAATGAGTGGATGAATTAATTAAACTTTTATAGAGTGCGCAAATACCAAAGTGTCTTAGAGCTAAGGCGTTGAGGGTGTTCGCCCAGCTGATCTCAGAGATTTTGTTCCACCTGGGGGGTGCATTGGTCATCTTGGGGCTCACGGTGAGTGGGCTGGAGGTGCTAAAGTGGATGATGGAGTGATCGGTCCATGTGAGTTCTGCGATATGGCTGTATTTGACGGGGTTGCTGGAAGTGAAAATTGGGTACAGTGTGTGTCCTGCGGTGTGTGTAGGGTCATGGATAATCTGGGTCAATCCAAAGCTGCTCATACTGTCGAGGAGGTGTGCAGAGTTTTTGTCGTTGGAGTCATCGATGTAGAAATTTAGGTTGCTGTGGAAGATGTAGTCCTTGGAGTCTAAGGCTAGGGGTGCAATGAAGTCTGTGATGGTGTTGCACAAGCTGGAGTACGGGCTTGGGTGTCAGTATGCGCAGGTGCCTCTCATGGTTGTCTTGTCGTCTGTGTGGAGCTTGAAGTTGAGATGTTCCATGGGGATGGTGGCATTGTCGGTGGTGGTGGTACACTGTATGGTCACTTTGTGGATGATGGCTGTTCCTACTCCCGGCCTATTGGTGCGGTCCTGGTGAGTGATTTTGCTAAGTCTGGGCGGTAAACTCCACTATGCTAGCGTATTTTGCGGAATTCAGGCACTCTGCGCTCCGTGGAGTAATGCCGAATTCCTGAATTCTGATATTCAGGCACAAAGCAGAATTTTTTTTTCCGTCCACGCGCTGGAGTTTTTTTGGGGAGCGCTCAACCGCGAGCGCCAAGACTCTCGGGCCGGTTGCGAGCGCGTGCAAGACTTCTCACACCGCTAGCGATCTCCCGCGAGACTTTGAGCTTACTTGCGCTGCTTCCTGCTGTGATGGCACCAATCTAGCAGTGATCGCAAACGGAGCAGTTGAGCAGCTTTTCTGCTTGAGAATGCAGCTGAGAGGTATTTGGAGTGGATTTTCTTCTCAAAGTGCCTGTTGGAGTTGTTTTTTTTTGTGCGAGAAGCCATTTTTTAAACTTTTTTTTCCAAACCAGCAGGAAGTGCTCTAGAGACTCCAACTTCCTGTTCCTGTCCAGCAGGCTCCTCCCAGTGCTTTGTCCCTCTCCTGGTCACTTTTCATTGGGATTTGGAGCTGGAAGGATCACTCTCCTTGTCTGCTGTATATATACTATTGGATTTAAGGACTTTGTTTTTGAGATATCACAAGTAAGTTGAAAAACTGGTGTATAAGGGTGTTGTTTGTTTGACTGGGGGCATGCAACTTTTTTAGAGAAATTTAAAATTGGTTACACTTATGATCGGGATAATGAAAATAAAAAGAACATTTGTAAGACAAATATATAACAAATTGACATCATTACACCTCATCAATAAGAAATCAATCATCATCCCCAAATTCCAGGTCATCACCTAGGTTAAAACTAGACTATGAATCCTCTAATATCAAAAGTATTTAATATAGGTTAAAAACGATAAAAAGACTTGATAATGTCTAATCTTATAATAGTTTTAAAAAACAATTGAGGGAAGCTTTCCTAGATGAGAGAGGAAGCAAAATTTCTCTCTTTTTTTTTTTTTTTTTAAACTTTGTGCAAATATGCTAATTTGTCTAAAAAGAAAGTGAAACTGGGTTATTTCCCAACTCTTGCGTCTTAATAATATTTCTCCGTATATTCCACATTGCAAAGAGGTATCTTGAGGTGACAATTACAAATAGAGGCTGCAAGTCATATTTTAGAAGCCTGAACACTTCAACATAATGTCTAATCCCCAGGTTCCTACAAAGCTGGAGAATCCACTTAGACCTCGCATTCCTGTATGCGGGGCAAAATAGGATAACATGAAGCTCAGTTTCTTCATTATAGGTGCACCCCGGGCATTCTTGGATTCTAGCACCCTTCCATTTGTTGGTAAATGCACGTAACGGGAGCGTCCCATGCCTAAATTGTAAGTATAGTTTCCTAGCCATGGGGAATTGGATACTATCCAGGACAGGCTCAAGAATGTATTGGTGTTTAATGTCCAAAAACCTGGACGTCAAGGAGGAAGAAGCTGAGCACTGAAAAATCAAGGCTAACTTGAAATTTTTAAAAGCAATTGTAAGAGATTTTTTGGGATAGCTGAGCAGGTCACTTCAGGAGTTGTCCACATGTTAGCCCAACCCATTTGGTGGCACGTGTTCCTAATGTAAGTCAACCACGGTATGTTACCTGCTCCCAAGATAGACATAACATCCTGTAGTTCCTCCCTATATGGTTGTAGCTCGGGCGTACTCCAAAGCGTCGCCAATAATGGAGAGGACGAGAGGCAATTTGATCGGCTATTGGATTAATACCCAGGTCCATCCTTAATGGGGTTAAGGGAGTACTCATGGGAAGCCCTGTCAGCTGTCTGATGAAGGTATTCTCGGTTTTTGTAAGTAAATTTGTCGGGCAGTGGCCCCAAAGTTCAGCACCGTATAGTGAAGCTCCCCTCGCTTGGATTTTATAAATTTCTACTGGGGGAGCTAGTACTTTATGAGTGCAATTATTAAATACTTTTTTGATTCCCCCTATTGACTGAGTCAATTTAAGATTAGCTCTCTTAACTTGAGTCCCCCACTCCATCTTGTCGTTGAGTGTGAGACCCAAGTAGTCAAAAATAGATACTCGCTCAAGTTGTCTACCATCCAAGCGAGGGTGCAAGCAATTTCTAGAATTAACTCCAAATACCATATATTTGGTCTTCTGGAGGTTAATCTCCAAGTCTCTTCTCTTACAGAAGAGACTAAATTCGTTCAAAACCCGCTGCATACCCATTGGCGACTTTGATAGAAGCAACGTGTCATCTGCAAACATTAGGGCTGGCATTTTGCGATTGGCTAGCCTTGGGGAATCGATCTCTTTAACTGAAAGCAAGGTTTTCACTAAACCGTTCAAGAAGAGGGAGAACAGGGTCGGAGCCAGGACACAACCCTGTCTCACCCCTTCTCAACCGGAAATGGAGCTGACAGCTCCCCATGCTTGCCGTATCTAATCCTAGCATAAGTGCCTTCATGTAAGCGCTTCAGGAGATGACATAAATATACTGGGGCTCCCATATCGCGAAGAAGGGCCCATAGTTGATCGCGGGGACCATGTCAAACGCGGATTTGAGATCCACAAAAGTTAAGTAAAGGGTACCACCACCCAGAATAACAGTTTTCCAATGGATCAACTGCAACCTGAATAACTGATCCATTGTTGATATTTTAGACCTAAATCCGGCTTGTAGTGGTGTTAAAACTGCCGTCTCATCCATCCAGGATTGCAGTCGACCCAAAAGAACACGAGCAAATAACTTTTGGCTGACATCAATGAGACTTATTGATCTATAATTTGCTGGGTCTAATGGAGAGCCTTTTTAAAAATGGGGATAATTTCTGCCCCTACCCATGTTGATGGAACAGCCATACCACACAAGATGGCATTAAATAGAGTTTGTAGATAGGGGGCCCAAACCACTTGTTCATTTCTAAAAAGATCACCAGGGATCCTGTCCAACCCTGGAGCCTTATTGGGAAGTAGTTTGGACAATGCCAATAAGACTTCTGCCAGTGTGCACAGAGGTGGGGGATGCTCTTTAGTGGCAATTTCATGGGAATCGAGGACCCTGCTATCTTGATCTCTATCTTTATCACTATCTTTAGATTTTGAATATAAAACTTTAAAATGGGATCTCCATACTTCCTCCCCCAAATTTGGTTCCAAAGCCGTATTACCTTCCAACTTCCTGTTTTGACTAAGGTCCAAAAAGATCTCATGTCCCTTGATTCTAACGTCTTCTTAATCGCGTCCCATCTGTCAATTTCCCATTCTGCTTTTGCTGCCGCCAGAATATTTTTATAATGCGCTCTAGACTCCTTGATACCCAGACTGTTGCCTTCCCTGATCTTTAATGTCAGGGCGCATTTAGCTGCCCTGCACGCCTTGTTATACCAAGGATTTCTACCTTTCAATGCAGAAGTGGCAGGGCTCCTACCATTGAAAAAAAACTCAGCAAGGGTTGAAACTAGATCTTGATGATTCTTACCTAATGCCAAGAAGATTTCTAGAGGATCACTGTTTTCAAAATTTGAAAAAGCGGCAACTAGGTGTGGAATAATACAATTGTACATGGCAGCCATTTTTTCCGGGGCTTGCACAATTGTTGCCCAGCGTATTCTTCTGCCCCCTTCAATTGCTATTAAATTCAAGGGAGGTTGGTGCCTCACACCAGGGGCCCCTATGTTTTGTGGTTGCTCTAAGGTTAGGACCAGTGGGTTGTGATCGCTCTCACATCTAGATAAGACCGAAAAACTGCGAATTCTGTGCCATAACTCAACATCAACTAGGATATAATCAATTATGGAGCCCTGTCCGGGTTTCTCAAAAGTAAAGTTGCCCGGACTATCACAGGGAAAGCGACCATTGCATGCCCTAAGCGAGTGGCTAAGTGTCAAGGTATTCATTTGGAGGACAAGAGGGGTCCACCCTCTTATCTGGTAGGTGTTACATTCCGGAATTGACCAAACGGAGTCTTCCTCACTAGTGATGTTAGGAGTCATGCCAGAAAGAGGCTCAAAATGGCAATTAAAGTCACCTCCAATTATTACTTTAGTGGAGTTGGATAAAGTGGGAAGAAATAGAAGAAGGGAATCTAGAGTAGGTGAAGTGAGCCCATGCCTCACCGGACGAGAGTAGATGTTAATAATGGCCAACTTAGGAAGATTTTCGATTGAAAGAAGGACACATAGAATATCTGGTGAGAACGTGTCTATCAACTTAATTGTACAACCTAGATGGGTACCGACCCAAGTACATAGGCCTCCAGATGGTCTCCCCTGGGCCCCGAACAGCTGGAATGGAGTAAGTAGCATACCCTACCCTATGCAGAGCTGTTGTGGCCCATGTTTCTTGGAAGAGACATACCCCATTGGATTCTACAAATTCTCCCCAGTCCGGGAGGTCCATTTTGGCGGCTAAACCCGCTATGTTCCAGGACAGAATTTTAAAACTCTGCTCAATATCTACAGGTCCTGGAGGTGTAATCAAAAGGTCCCTCTCTGTTAGCAGATCTTGATGTTGAGTCACTTCTTGACTCAAAAGGCTATTACCAAGGGCCCTAGGTGGACTAGAGGGGGCACATAAGATGCTGGACCGTGAGGTGATTACCTGGTGTATTCCCGTAAAATGACCCGGGGGAGCAAAGTTGTTTCCCATTGCATAGTCATTAGGGACAGATGTATCATTACTTAAACGCTCTAATCTCTCTTGGAGTTGGGGCTTGTGTCTACGGGTGCCTATGCAGGAATGTTGTGTGGAATGCAAGGTTAGTCAATCAACCAAATCTAGGGGACTGTACCTATTACTAACAGGGATGGGAAAGAAAGGTGTTAAATTAGAAATCCATCCCCTACTTTGTACACTACTTGGCTGGGCCTTTGATTCCCATTTCTTATACACACTTCCTATTCTCTCTGGCAAGGGACTGGGAGGGTAAAAATAGCCCAAAGGAAGGGTCTGGATGGCACTACTCATCCCGCGTTGGCACCATTCGAAGATGTGCTGGGTCACCCGACTGTCTCTAAAATTGACCAACACACAGTCTCCCTTGATGTCTTTCTGTCTCTGTCCCACCCAGCCAACCCTACGTGTGAATAAAATTTCACTATGTGTATGAAGGGGAAGGGGTCTATTTTCATTAAGCCAATGAGTAACTTTGTTTTTAGGTCTGGATAAGTCTCCACGTATCCTGGATCTAGCCTTGGAACACCTGCAAGCACGACAACATATGGGGTAGAAGCAGGAGGTAGGTCGATACATGGCAGTGATAAGTTGGAATCCCTTTGATTTAGTTGGAGTGAGTTATCTTTATTATTACTCTTGGTATTACTAAGTACATGGTCAGTTAATGGACCAAGTTTGTTTGTCGCCACCTCGGAGCCTCGTGTTCCATCAGTTGTATTTTGTATCCTGTGCTGAGGTGGATCAGAGCCCTGCTGTTGTTGAAGTGAAGAGATAGACTCTACACGGGCAGATGATTGGGCTAGAGATACTAATGGTGCTTGACCTATAACAGAAGGGGGCACGGTTGCTACAGATGGAATTTCTAGATTTGGATGAAGTTGGAGGGATCTTTCAGGGATCTGGATTTCTGGTAGCTTAGTGGCATGCCAAATGGCCTCGACTTTGTTACCCCAAGACGTGACCAAGGAGGACAGCCTGTCAATACGTGTCAATACTAGTTCAAGCTCATATTTAATAAGTAGTTCAAAATGGGTTTTGAGCTCTTCGATCGAATTTTGGGCCCATGATGGCGCCTCCGTAAGGGTTTTGCTCCTGTCACTACGTACATTGGTTTTGGAGTTTTGAATGAGCGCCACCTCAGGTAGTAAGTACCCTTGTTTCCCTCCCTTTTGATTTTGATTTTTTCGGTATGGGCCCTTTTTTTTTTTAACAACCTCCCTTATAGGTGTTTTCTTAGGAGATTCCCTAACTAAGTCTGCTTGTGCAGACGGAGGTTCTATGATAAGTGGGGAATCTAGAAGTTGATGGGGATTTGGGGCAATAAGCTCCGAGTGGGCAGAGAACCTTGGAAGAGTCGGTGTTAAAGAGAGGCGTCTTTCAGTTCGTTCAATTTCACTAGAAACAACACCTAACGCATGCTGCAGCATTTTATCTATCGCTGTGGGTTTAGGTGTCAATGAACGAGTTTGGGTTTTCTGCCTAGTATTTGGCTTTGTTAAAGGGGCAGTGACCTTTCCCATGTTAATTTCACTTAAAGGGAAACCCAAATCCAATTTGCAGTGAACAGTTATGGACAAATATATGAGTACAGTAGAACCACGATTTGAGACAATGATTAAAGCTTGTCCTTACTTTTCTTTCAGTAGTCCTGTGGGCCCAGACGAAAACAATAGAACACTTAGATAGCATACATGAATGGACAGAAACTAAACACACATATCTGGGTAAATAACAGGGGGTGGCCCGACCCGGCCTCGATCGGTCTCGGACGGGCTTAGACGGGCCCGCCCTTGGTCCGGGCTTCGTCCCGCGCGCGTCCCGCGACGCGGTGGTAGAGGCTGCGCTATAAGCGCGTTGGACACGCCTCCCCCTCACTCGCGGCAGCTGCGTGATGGTGCGGTGCACTCTGGAGGTTGAAGTCCTCCCCAGGTGTAGTGGTGGATTTCTAGAGCGTTGAGGAGCAGCACTGTAGCCCCTGGGACCCTCGTCCCACCAGGGGTCTACCTCCGTGAAAGGGGACAGGAGCAGCAGATGGACGGCAAAGGAAAAGAAAACAGCAGAAGTCACCCCATGAGATAGCAGTTTAATAAATTAAAATGCTGTGCTTGAGGATAATGTCACTTATTTATAATTTTTTTATGTTACGTTTTTTCAATTTTATATATATATATTTTTTTTAAATAATTTTTACTTTTTATTTTGTAATTTTAGTTTTAGATTCTTTTTTTTAACCATTTTCATAACATCTGGCATCAATGAGTCAACCCCATGTCTGCTATTGGTGCACAACAGCATTCATTGTTTAAGGATTATTCTACTGTCATTTGTCCGCTGCACCTCCCTGAGTGCCACATCCCACTTGATGCACATAAAGCTACATCTGCATGTTTTGTTGTTGTTGTTGTTGCTCTTTCTTATCCTTCCTGAGAGTACTCCATGAAAGTTTATGTTGGTGTTGTTTTCCGTTTTACGAATGGATACACTGTATTGTTAATTATTTATAATAACTTATGTAACCACACTAAATGATATTGTTTGTTTGTACTACTACTTGAACTGCAACAATGCCACGTTTCACTGATGTTTTTCTTGCTTGTTTGCTTTTAGGTGCACAAGATAAGAGACATCACCCACAGTACTGCCAGACAGAAGGCATGTGTGCACAAAGTGTTGTGTGACTGACTACGCAGCACTGTCATCTCTTCAGCTTGTTGGGAAGCTAAGCGCCACTGCCAACTGACAGCTTCAAGATGGCCCCAAAGAAAGGTGCTGCCAAGAAAGTGGGTAGTGGGGAGCAGAAGGAGCAGATTTTCACCACTGGCGTGCTGACCGCAACCTTTTTCAGGAAAGTTGTGCCTGCCGCACCGACCTCCGGTGAGGAAGCTGAGAACAGAACTCCTGCATCAACACCACCACCCCCCAACCTAATACCGGGACCATGTCTGTCAGTGAGGCAGCCAGTGCAATCATGTCGATGCCGACAAGTAGTGATGTTGAATTGGCTTTGTCCCTTTCGCAAAGTAGTACACAATCGTGTCAGGAAACACAGCAAAGTGGACAGCAGCCGCAGCCAGCAAAGGTACATTTGTCTGATGGAGCAGAACAGGATGTTGAGCTTTCTTCAGAGCAAGAAGTTGAACCTCCTCTTTTAGACTCATTGGCTCCCAGATCTCCAGCAAGGAAAAGGAAGGGTACTACAGCACCATCTTCTCCAAACACCACTTCTGATGATGATGATGATAGGGACATGGAGTAGACCCCGACAGAGACCAGGAGAGAACAGGAGAGGCAAGGGAAAAGAAAAGTTCCAGAAAGACTTAGGCTTATGGAAGGGGGTGAATAGGAGGATGGTGATGATGAGGAAGTCATGGTGAAAGATGACACAGAGAAATCTGACATTGCTATTCAACCAGCTCCAAGGGATATGGCACAGGTAGCACCACCACCAGCTCCCATATTTGCACGGTCCCAACTGAGACCTGCACCAACCCTTGCCTCAGCAGAAGCAGAGAGGCAACCAATGACATGTCCACCAACCTCCAGTTCTTCTTCAGGCATTGGCAGTGGCCCAGTAAAAAAGTACTCCTCCCCAGTTTGGGACTTTTTTACAGTTAGCAAAGAGAGGGAGAACATTGCAGTATGCAAATGTTCGTTGAGGTAAGCCTGGTACACATTATGGTACTGGAGGCCAGATGACCCATATGAAAAAACACCACACAAGAAAGTGGGAGGAGCACCCTAAAAAAATTGCTGAACGTAGTTGTGGTGGTAGGGAGAGCCAGGGAACATCTGCTAAAATTCCAATCACAGGCAAAGGTGATGATGATGAGGAAGAAGAGGGTGACATCTTCACACAAAGCAGCCCTGTCCCCGGCAGTGTGCCAGCAGATTCACCCACCTCAGCAACTTCACAATGTCACAAGAAGACTCAGGGGCTCATTATGATCTTGGGCGGAAAGCCTCCGCCCGACATTGTCTCAGACTCGGGACCGACAACTTTACGATGTGATCGAAAACTGTTCAGTTGGATTTCCATTGTTTCCTATGGGAGCTAGTTTTACCCCCGAGACTCGGCCATAACACAGGCTCCTATGGGGAAATGGGGTGTGTGTGTAAAACCCTGCACCCTGTCACAGGCACCCCGTGGTGTCTGCCACAGAGTGCAGGGTTTTACAGGGGGATTCAATAGGTACCGCCTCGGCCACCAACCGTAGGCCGCGGGGGATAGGGGGTCCTGCCAAGGGCTCCCAAAGTCATTTTTCAACAGACTTTCCCTGTCGGAAAGGGAGGCACGGAAAGGCTGTTGGAATCCAACATTGTAATCCCGACAGAGGAAATGCCATCCATAGGGGGTTACGGTGCGGTTCCGACCGACAGGAATACTCCATGCGCCGGTCGGAACCGAGTCAGAATGACTGGCCAGTGTACGTTCCGAACGCATCCATCGTAATCATGCGGTCGGACCGTAAACAGACCGAGTCGGTCGGAAAGGCTCCGACGTGGTCGGGAAGCTTCAGACTGTCGGTCAGAGGCTTTCCGACTGACATCTTAATGAGCCCCAAAGAGTGAGATGATGGGAGCACCGCTGCATACAGTGACTGCCCCACCACCACAACGCACACAGAGTCTACCACTAGCATCTACTTCTCAAAAGACGCCTTTGTCAGTGTCCCAAGAAAAGAAGAAAATCCAGGCTCTATTACTGGCATGTTAAGGCAGGAGGGGCCCTATGAGCGAAACCACCCAACCCCATGTTTGTACAATGGGAAGCTTGCAAAAATGTTAGCGCTGGACCTCCTCCCTTTTTCTTTTGTGGAAGGAGTGGGATTCTTAGAATTTGTGGCAGCCATCTGCCCAAAATGGAAATTACCGGGTAGGACCTATTTTGCCTGGAGTGGCTGTTCCAGCGCTGCATCACGATGTGCTGTAGTTGGTTGGACAAGCTTTGCAGCAAAGTGTTGTTCACACCATCCACCTGACGACAGACATGTGGACAAGTTGTCAGGTGACTGATTACATGTGTATCACTGAACACTGGATCTCTTTTGCAGGGGTAAGGCAAAAGATATCTTCTGGTCTTGGCCCTGAAGAAAGTTTTAAGAGCGTTCGGTGGGATGCAACAGCGGCCATGTTCGCAATGGAGAAATCACATACAGCTGTAAACATCTTGGAGGAATTTAACAGCAAGGTGTTGGAATCGCTGTCCCCAGAGGTCTTAGAATTGGATTTGTTGCCACAGACAATGGCAGTATCATAGGCATGGCCATGTCAGACGGAGGCTATTTCAGGGCCCTGTGTTTGGCCCATTGAATCAACCTGGTGGTGCAAGACTTCATCAAAAAGGAAGACATGGTCAGCAACATACTGACCACCTGTAGAAGAATCTGCACCCATTTCAGCCATTCTTATAAATCCCGGAAGTACCTGCGGATTATTCAGACTAATAATAGAGCACCAGTTAACCCCTTGTGTGCGCGGCCGATTTTCGCCCTGTGCGGGGCGTTTCATTGAGTGGACGGGTTCATGACGAGCTCAGCTCGTCATGCGCACACGAGCACCGCGCAGCATGACGAGCTGAGCTCGTCATGAGCATAGAAAGGGTTAAAGCCCTGATACAGGAGGTGCCAACACATTGGAACTCCACCTTTTAAAGGCTGCAACATCTGTTTGAGCAGTACAAACAGATCAATGACAATATCATTAAAAGAAGAGGGGATGCAGTTGGGAAAGCTATGACTATGTATGTGGACAAATGAGGCCTAGTCAAATGCCTGACACAGATGCTACTCCCTTTTGAGATTTTCACATGGGAAGCTAGCAAGGAGGACAGTACGATGGGCTAAGCTATCCCATTGTTGCATCTCCAACAAGACCAGGTAAAGAAGGCGTCTGAAATGTTCGCCCCTGCATGTGTGAATGAAAAAACAGAGGCACATGCCTTTGTTGAGACCTTAGTCCTGCACTTGGCTTCTAATATAAGGCTGCAACATGACATAATCAAGTTAAAAGAGTACATATGTGCCACACTACTTGATCCATGGTACAAACAAATTCTACCCACTTTCATCCCTTTTTCTGAAGGGGATGTTTTAAAATACAAGAGGTAAATCATAGAGCAAGCCGGAGACTTGGAAGAAGAACGGCTGGAACTTCGAGTCCCACCCCGCAGTTCTGGGGTGCCGCCTTCAACTTCCAGAGAGGGCAGTCTTGTCTCACAGCAGCCAACATTACCATCAACCAGAACACGGGCAACAGCAAAAGAAGGACCGGATCCAACCTCTGCATGGTATTGGTTTCAATTGGCAGGGCTCATGTCCAGTGTAGAGGCGATGGCAAAACAGGTTGAGCAAGTGGCAGCACCAATGACCATCCACAGAATGCTCCAGGAGTATCTGGATGATCCAAAAAAGGTCTATGTGGATCAAAATCCGTTGATGTATTGGTATGAGAAGATGCGCCAATGGCCAGAGCTCAGCAGGCTGGCAATAAAGTATCTGGCTTGTCTTGCCCCAGTGTGTCTCCTGAACATGTGTTCAGTGCAGCTGGTGCAGTCATCACAGTGAGAAGGACCAGTCTCTCACCTCAAAATGTGTAGAGATTGACTATGATCAAAATGAACCAACATTTTATACCACACAATTACACCGTTCCTGAAACAGCAGCACAGAAGGAGGAAGAGGGTGATTGGTCCGAAATTGAATCAAATGTATTAGCTGACCAACTTCTGGGTGAACTACCGGAGTTTGAGGATGGACGCTACTTCCCGGATTAAGTATGCCATACCCCCATAGAACTTTACATTTTTTTCTCATTGAACTTAGTTCTTTCTTTGCAAAAAAAAAATAGCTAGAGGAAAATTATTATTTTTGTGTCAGATTTATGCTGCCCCACCTTTTTTATTAGTCACATATCTATTGCCGGATTGCAGTTGGACCAGTGTGCATTGAAGAAGCCTCCACAATTCCTTCATGATATTGAGGACAATGCCGGCCCCCCCTCGCATGTCTATTGCCTAATGCCTATTCCTTTTTGCATCGCTTTGCACTAAAAACGGCTGCCCCATTAAATAATTTATTACCTACAAGACTGCCTGCCAAGACCAAATTCCAATGTGTTGCCTGCATCAAAGATGATTGAATACCTATCTGAACTACCCGTGCTTGGATTTGATGAGGTAACTTCAACTATCGCAACGGTGAGTGACTGATTGCATGAGTGATAATTTAAGTTGATTGATGATTTATGTGGTGGCAGACACCCAGGGAGGGTGTGCGTTGAACTGTAATATGGGAGATTTCTTGAGATGATTATTGATTTGCATTGTTTGGAGCTTGAGTGATGGGTGCTCATTTCTTTCCCTGTAGGTGATGATCAGCCCTTTCACACTTAGCCAGATTTCATTAATTGCAGGGTGTTCTCCTTTTTTCTGGTTCTTCAGAGACCATAATAGTCACTTTAGTTAACAAAGAAAATCCTATGCAAAATACTGCAATTCTGTTTCATTCTCTACTTCTTCTTCAACAGCAGTGCACTGCACTCCACGTCTGTCTTGCTCGGGTCATCGTGATACGCGATCATGATGATGATGATGACTGGTCTGGGATGGCGTTACTCAGATTCAGGACTGGAGTATTATCATGGAAGAACTCAGGGCGGGAGCTGCTCATCACTCTAAGCAAGAAGTTATTGAGTATACTATTGACTTGAGTTCAAAGGTAAACCAAGAGTCTGAGGCCTAGTACTCAGCTGTGAAAAATAGAGAGAGGTGTGTTTGTGAAATGCTGCTCTGTGTGTGTGTGTGTGTGTTAGACTTTTGGCAAAAGTGATACTCTGAGTTCCCCATTTGTGTATTTTTGTGCTGCCTCTGAGTCTACTTGATACACTCCTCATGAAGATTACCTTCCTTCTGTCCATCCCCTTGACTCTAAAATACAGTTTGTCTTTTACAAACCGCAGGCCTTCTTCTAGTCTCCTTCAAGAACGAAAGGTGAAAGCTAGCTGAGCTCAATAACACTCCTGCTTACCTATCGGACCAGTGCAGACAGGCCCCAAAGAGTGGACATTCCCAAGGAGAATGCAGACGCACCACTCAATTGTGCAATACTGTATCATTTTTCTTTTAACAATCATATTAACTAAGAGAAGTGGGTGAGTGGGTTCACTCCTAACCTAGAAGACCAAGGACTATCCTTAACCGAATCCAGGTAATTCTCCTCTCCTGCTCGGGGCCTATTCCCCTTATGTTCCACATCCTTTCTTGGTCGTCCTGTTCTTTCAAAGCTGGACAAGGAGTTGAGTGACCTCTTTAGGAGGCCCTAGCTTTGAAACCTGCCTGCTGTCCATGCCTTGAGGAATAATGTTCAGATTCACGCTCTGAGCTTTAGTGTGCTCGGCGAAGTCATGCCTACAATGTGGCTGCCTGGGAATGCTTGACAGATGGATTTCCTATCTGTTTTCATTTATCAATGGGCATTGACCTTCCTGTGATTCAGATCAGTGGTCTAACATTAGCCCCTGCAGCCCCCGTGGTGCAAGGTGGTGCAAGGTGCCCCAGAGCTCCAGGGGGCCCCCTCCGGCACTGTGCATGGGAAGCAGGCCCGAGCCTGAGAGCTCCTTACTGGGTCCTGGGGGGGGGGGGCCTCCATGTACTTTGCAGGGGGGACCCCTCGAGTTTAAATATGCCACGGATTCAAATAGGTAGATTGGCCCAACTTTGGCAGGGTCCTCTTGCCCCTCCAACAAAAACAGGTACATATCAGCCACCTTAGGTTGGCACCAGGAGGAGGGTGTATTCCACAATGGAACAGTAAATGCAACGCTTTTACTGCAACAGGCAGTATCCACCTATTCCTCCTTCCACACTGCAGGTATGACTTGTCTTTGAAAAGCTGAATATAGGTTTTGAGGAATCTCAGGTGTGAAATACTAAGGGCCTGATCACAATGGTGACGAATATCCCGTCCCCCGAAATATAAATCCCATTATATCTTTCCTATGGGATTTATATTTCAGTGGGGTCGGATATCCATCAGCGTTGTGAAGGAGTAACCCGTCCGCCAAGATCGTAATCAGGCCCTTATCCTTTGTCTAGTCTCCAACTTCTCCTACCCCTGAGATATCTGAAACATTACATTTACAGAGATATTTCCTCAAGGCCTTGGCTGTCTTGCACAGATAAGAAACGAGCGGCTGAAGAAAAGCATTTCTCTCTCTCTGGTGAAGTGCCACTGCTTATGATTTTCATTAGATCAGGCCTATTGGCTTTACCAATAAAAGATGTTCCAAGAATGAGCTGCAGGAGAATGATACAATTTGCAGTGCTTTTCTTAGCAAGACAGGGCCCATTGTTTCTCGAAATATTAAATATTTAAGTAGAATTGCACAGGCACATGCCACACATATGAACAGAGACATAGAAGAAAGACTACTGTAGCCTATGCAACCAGAGACATTGTAAAAGGATCACAATGGCACATACCATCAGTGGCATAGAAGAATGCCTATAGTTGCCACATAAACCCAACAAAATAGAAGAACCCTCAATTAAGTGGTAACCCGAGATAAGTAATGAAACAGCTTACCAAGAAAAGTATGTATTGGGTGATAATATACGTCAGGTGTTATTTTTTTAAAGGAAATAATTTCTAGTGATTTTGTTCCACACCAATAAATGATTTTCTTTAAATATAAAACATGACACAAAATGTGGAGGATTTATGCACTTCATTTTTAAATCATAGTCGTATTAAGAATTTGTTTATGATTAAGGGTCCTGGTTTCCATTTTTGCTAAATTGTACATATAAATACTGACAGAACACAATCTATTTCCCTTTCTGGGTTTTTTTTTTTACAGAAAAATAAAGAATTGGATGTTCATTCATTTGACTGCCTCTCCATACTGATAATGATGACTGCCAAATAAATTTATGGACATGGGCAGCATGGGGAGCTAAACACGGCTGAGATTTCCTAATGGAACTTAAGTGTCTGCAGAGGCATGCAGATGCCAGAGCTACAATGTTAATGCTCTCAAATTAATGTATCATTTTTAGGTCGAGCCTCGAGTAGCGCGCAAGCGCTGCTTAGAGGCGAAGACTTTTAGTAAGTGAGTTTTGAAAGCAGTCCCAAAAACGCTCGTGCGTCGTGGCTGGCCTTTTTGAGATGGGTACGCGCGGCAAACTTGTGTTTCCAATTATCGTGCCCAGACGCGGGCGCGATAATTGTAAACACATGCCGGCAAAAGGCCATGACGCACGAGCGTCTGGTCAGCTGAGCAGGCTGCCGCGCTCGCTCGCCCCCGCTTCGATTCCGTGCTTGTTTTTAAAGCAATTATAGACTCCGCTGGAGCACGCACTCAGCAGTCCCCCTGGGGCACAAGCAGGCATCCACTTTGGTGCTGCCTCGTAAAAAGCACATAGCTTGGTTCCCTCCCACCTTGTTGCTTCCCACCCACACGGCGCTTGTCATTGACCAGCGTGCAGTCTCTTGTTTTTCGAGGCGTCCCATTCCATGCTTTAACTTTAATCGGGACCGTGCACTTTGTTTTTTTTTTCCGAGGCGCCCCATTACGTGCTTTACCGTTAATCGGGACCGTGCCACTTTCTTTTCATTTAGTCGTTAATCGGGACCGTGCCACTTTCTTTTCATTTAGTCGTTAATCGGGACCGTGCCACTTTCTTTTCATTTAGTCGTTAATCGGGACCGTGCCACTTTCTTTTGATGCAGCCTCAGCTAGTTCGAATTTGTCAATTTCGAGAGCGTGTTTACACACCGCCTAAGCGAATATAGTCAAAGGGTACGAACAGACTACCCAGTACGCCGTGTTGTGTAACTATATCTGTTGTAAGCATGGTCGTAGCCTGTAGGGGGGCATCTGTCACTTAGTAACCGTGAATTGTCGGGTCCGGTGTCACTCAGTACGTCGCTCTATTGACAACCCTGAATGGGCGGGACAGCGAGTCATCTGGAAAAGGAATGGTTGTGATGGGAGCATGGCGCCGCCTTAGCTCGGGTCACACAGCAGCTGATGGGGAGAAGACAACATGGCGGCCTCGGTCGTTCGGGCCACGGTCAAGGCTGTAAGCAAGAGGAAACTTCAGCCCTCACGCGCCCCCTCACTCTGGTGAGTAACTGCCACACTCGTAACTGCATGGGCTTTTGTCATTGAGGTGTGGACTTCTGCCGTGTATTCTACGTTGCACAGCCGCCACTGATCCATTTCCCCTTGATAATCTAGGGCCTGATGCATCGAACGAGTTTGCCAGTTCTGTGTATGTGAACAAACTACTTTAAACAATACGAGCCCCAGTGTGATTTAGCTGTTAGGTCGGTATGCTTCTGTGGTGGATGTCTCACTCTTAGCAACCCTCATTGTTGTTACAGACACGTTCAACAGCCCCTGCAGCGCACAGTTGCATTCTCAACCCACCCCCACGCCACTTTTTTGCAAGCTTCAGGAGCTTCCCCTGAAAGGAATATACTGAAATTACACGAGATTTGTTGCTATCATGTTATTTAGCACCTCTCTCATCGCTCCCGTTTTATCGAAACATGCTGATGTGTTTATCTCCCAGTAGGTAGACTCTCAAAACTGTGTGGTTGCTTCTGTTTGCAACTCCTTGCCAAGTGTACCGTTACATAATCTTATATTTTCGCGATTTCGTATAGAAAATGCATTTCCTTTAAGACCAGCTATACTATGTCCTCTGGTGAATGAAGCATCAGAGCACTGATGTATGTTAAGTGTTCAGTAACACATATTGAACACAGCTATTAGCTAAACCGAATTACTGCGCAGGAGCGGATGGACAGCCCTCGCTTCCGAGGAACGTGCAGGAAATAACCGATGTGAACCAAAGATAACATGTGCAAGTGCTGAGCTACTCAATGGGGCGCGACTTGCTCTTCAGCTGTGTGTTCCTGTCCCTCTGTTCGTTCTGTGCTGTTTCTGATTTATGTATGTAATTGTATTTATATAGCGCTTACTACCCCTGACGAGGCGTCGAAGCGCTTTTTTTCTGATGCATGTCTGATCCGTGTTTCTCATGTCTGCTGTCTCATACCACTGTGTGTCGCATGTCTCTTTATCTGTGTGTGACTTTTGCGTCTGTTTATATCTGCTGCCCATCGCCTCCGATCGGATTCAGGTCCCAGCGGTCATAGATCTCTGCAGTCTTCAGTCTATCGGATAATTGTGTTTGTGTCCAGTCTCTTTCTGGGCCTGCAGTCTGCAACGTTTGATATTTGTGCCTGCAATCGCCTATCTTTGAACTTTGTCGCTGTCTCTAGTCTAGAGTATGTCTCTGATCTTTGTCTCTACCCCCTGTCTCCACATCCCGCATTTGTGCCTTTATCTCTACAGTCACTTAACACGGTCTGTCTCCGCAGTCTCTGGGCCCCTTGTCACCGCAGTCTCCGTCTCTGATCTGTGGCTGCAGACTCTGATCTTTGCCTCTTCCGCCGCCTTATCAAGCCTCAGTGTGCACTCTCTGCACGTCTCTTACCACAATGTCTACTGTCTCTAGCCCATGTCTTTGCAGTCACCTGTCTTAACACAGTCTGTGCACCCTTGATCCGTCTCTCTGTCGTCGGCTGTCTCTGGGCTGTCTGGTCCGTGTCAGTGGCGTTGTTCTCTCTGGTCCGTGTCACTGTCCCAGCAGCCTCTTGTCCGTGTCACTGTGCCAGTGGTCTCTGGTCCACGTCTCTGCTCCTCTACCATATAGTTTAAAAACATTGGCAAAGCCAATAGGTCTAGCTAAGCACTTATAAGGTCCCAAAGGCGAGACCTATTGGCTATGCCAATGCTTGTTATTCCGTGTAGCTACTCAGTGCACTGATATCCTTCAAAGTGTGTGTGCGTTTCTTCTATGTTACTCTTTGGATTAACTCGATTGTAAGAACGTGGCCAATCAGACCATAAAACAGGTTCACAAAAAGACAAACAAGCATTGTCAATGACAATAGGCCTAGCTTTAAAGGACTGTTGTATGATAGTGTGAAGCATTACAGGTAAATAGCTTGGGAATAGATATGTATGTGTATGGAAGCAAAGAACAATAATATTGGTGTAGGTACAAAGGTCAGGTAACAGTTTCACTATAAAGCACTACCGAAAAACCAATAAAGTTTAACGACTGCCCTCCTCCTATCTGTGCTGCTGCCAGAGAAACACAACATAAAATATCTAGTCATCTAAGACACTTTACTAGCATTCCAATGTCATGTATGTGCCCAGAAAGCTCAAGCATTGACAGCTGGATAAATAAACGAAATGATCACAGCTGAGTGGAAGGCAAGCACTTTTTTGTGGAAGTACAAACCTTCTGCCCAATCAAAACATGTACTCCTGGTTCCCAACATGTGGGTGAAGCCAAAGCCCCTCTAGCGATGCTCACATTATTGTCTGGTGACAGCTGCGTTATCAAGCCGGACTATACAATCTGGCCCAAACACTTTCCTGTCAGGCAAGTCCTTCAGGGACTGCCAGATTGCCCTATAGTCCAGTGAGACCCTGCTGGACAAACCCTTAAATGGCCCTTGTAAGGAAAAGCACTCTGTGACCTATGTGGGTAGATGACTGGGGATGAGGCTGGTGGTATAAGCACTCCTCTTTCCAGTTCCCCCACCCCCATGACTCACAGGGGATCATCAACACCAAAGAAGTGGGTGCTTTTATTCTTAAGTAAGGCCTGGCTGTGCCACTGGCCACTGATTGTGAAGATGGACCTTTATATTTTCCCAACACAGCTTCTGCCTCTGTCCCTAGAGCGTCTTGACCTCTTTGTAAGACAACTGTCCTTTGACCTAAGCTGCACTCACTCACACAGCAGGAAATGTTTTCTCAAAGTTTCTGAATCAAACTGAAGGTTTCTTCTCCAGAGTCAGAAACCTGGATGTCTTCGTATATGTCTTCCTTTCCAGATAATTATTACAAGATGTTGTAAGTTTTTTTTATCATACGTTTTCTGATTCCAAGTTCATTGCAGCCCACGAGTGAACATGAGATCATGCGGATATTTCATTCTAAAGTGCATACTATACTTTTAGCATAGACCATTCCTTTGCTCTCTCTCTCTCGCTGTCGTGTAGGCAGAACAAATCATGCTTTGGTCTTTGTAACTGTGGACCTGATTCACAAAGGTAAACTTGCACTTTTGTGTAAGGTTTCTATTTTTTGCTATTCACAATCTATGAGTCAATAGTAAGTTTACGACTGCAGTCGGGGCGGTGGACAGGCCTATATTTTTATGTGCGGAGTTCTCCGACCCAATTGTGGAGTCTCTGCAGTCGTAAACTTGCTATTAACTCGCAGTTTGTGAATAGCAAAAGAGTAAACTTACACAAATGTGTAAGTTTACCTTTGTGAATCGGGCCCTTAGTATGTATTGTTCTTTTTTACAGTTTTATGTTTTTTTATTTTAACAAGCATGAACCAGAGCCCTGCGAGTGTACCAGGCATGGGGAGGATCATTCGTTTTGGAACATGCTACAAAGAAAGTAAGAAAAAGTAACAAATATTCTAACCATTCTAACAGATTAAAGTGTGCCTCTTACTAGAAAATATATTTAAAAAATACAGAAGTAAGTTCAGGATTGTTTATTAAAGTCAAACTATAAAAGGTGCTTTATTTGAATAATAATAATGATATTAATAATAATAATAATGATGATAATGATAATGATAAGTCATGGTACCGGGACCCACAGTATTTCTTTCAATCTGACGAATGTTGGGGTTGCGGAACACCAAGGTCTGTCTAGATTTGGTTCCACCTCATGCCTATTTTTTCTACCATCCTACACTTCCGGCTCTTTATTTTACTCTTGTAGATCCTTTTTATTCTTGAATCAACGTCTGATAACAAAAAAGTTCCGGTCCTCAAAAGCAAGTGCCGGTGTCCACCACATGCAGCCACCAGCAGAGATTAAGCATGGGCAGTGGCGCAAATTTCTCATGGGAGCTCCCATCCCACTTAGCAACTTATGGGGTCTGAAGTTGACTGCCTCGTGATACCCAAGGTTGAAGCAGTGGCTGTCCCACCACTGCTTGGGGAGTTCCCTAGTATGTCCATTCTAGCAAGCTTGATAAATTCTTGTGGGTGATGTGGGATGAGGATTCTGATTGGTCTACAGTAACTGGACTTCATAAGGAAATGGAGCGATTAAAATTTTTAACCTTTTGCTCTAGAGCTGCAGTTGCTCCTCCTAAGAATAGAAGAGGGAACCGTTAAGCAAAATTCTAGTGATGCACTAGATTGAACAAGGGCACAAGGTAATACTGATCTACCATATGTAAAGATTAAACATTACACCCACTTGAGTTTCTGATATCTGTGTTTTTTGTTATACATACATTGCCTGCCTGGATGGCTCCACTCCTCAAATTTCCTTTGGACAAATGTGGGGAGGTGAAAGATTCATGACATGAACATATTTACTTTTTTCCCTGCTTCCCTCTCCCCATTCTTGTTGCTTTGTACTTACTTATGAAACCCAACTCTCCCGTTCCACCCCTACTGTTTGCCATCCCTGTTTCTACCAAGCCCCTCTGAATTCACCAATTGGTCATTAAGGTCAACTTGGGGCACATCTGGGTTGGATTTAAAAATCCTTTCCATCATTTCTCTTTTCTCTTTTTTGCCACCATCTTGTCCTGATTCCTGCCTATTTGAGCCTATCCCTCCCACCACCACTTCTGTTTGTCCTCCCTGATTCTGATTCTACCATGCCTTCTGCTGCCCTGTGGTTGGTTATTACAGTATGTGGTCTATGGTCATGTGATGGCAACCTATCTCACTTTCCAACAGGACTCCAGTGTGTTCTCACTCGGGAGTTCAAGCAAAGAGCCAAACAAACTAGGACAGTCGGTGGGGCCCTAGTTTGGCGTTGTCAGACCTATGTGGTCGAAGGACCTAAACCTTTTCACTCTGGTCCTCACAGCACCCTGACATACATCTGAAAACCAACAACTACAGTATACATGAAGCACATGGGAAGTAGAATATCAGAGAGGGCAATTGTATGAACAGCCCTGCACAAAAGGTATGTCACACCTGTCGGATTTAATTCACTACACCATCAGCTGTATTGAATTAGTTTAACCATACAAAATGCAGCAAAGGGGATTTCTAGCTCCATTTCAGCCACTCATTGTCACTAGGATAATTCATGCATTTGGCCTCACTAATATCCACCAACAGCTATATGCAGAATAAAGAGACATGCAAAAGAACCCAACACAAGTTGACGTAACAGGTAAAACAAACACTACGACATATAGACCTAAGCATCTAAGGGGAGGGAGTACTCTACTTAGGTACATACTTTGTGACAGGGATTCAAAGACGCAGAGTACAATAAACAATGAAACTAGGGCAGGAAGGCAAGCACTGGAGACATATAAACACTAATGGGTGAAATGGGTGATGACTACAAGGGAATGTGGGTCACATTCACCAGGAATTATGGAACAATGAGACTCAAATTATAGATATGGGATTTGACAAAATGGTTATGGGCTTGAAAAGCACAGTGGCCCTACTGTTGAAAAGGGAGACAATGGACTGCACATGGGAGTCCTTTATTGTACTAAGAAGGCACATCCAGCATGGCCCCCGCTTTGCAAAATTTGGTGCCTTCAATGCAGTCACTTGCACAGCTCTACTGAAAGCACAGAGATCCCCACCTGCCAGGCCATCTCCAAATATGGCAGACGGCCATCTGCCAGCGGAGTGGAGGCCACAGTCTCCGTTCACTAGGATGACTAGTCCCTCCAGCCTCTAAATAAGTTGGCCAGATCCAATATAACATGATACAATGATAAATAAAATAAACATCAAAAAATATAACTGTAAACAGACCTTTGATGGCCTCTTCGGTATCAAATCTTTTCTGATTCATTTTTGCTGTTGACTTCACACCTGCTCCCCTTTAGTAGTGGCCAGTGTGGCCTCCCTCTGTGAACATGGAATTTATTGGATGTAGAATTGTAGATACATAAATATACATAGACTGACCAATATCTGTAGCTGCTACACATGTGCCAAGGGAGCAGACCGCGCGTACATGAGTAGGATATCAAAAATAGAAAGCCCTAATTTGTATGCATAAGAAATTAAAATATTTAATTTGTAAAGAGGTCAAGCATAGAGGCCAGGTATTGAGCTGGCATGAAAACTAAATTCCCCTGCCAGCCTCACAGCCTATCTTCTATCCTATCCTGGCCCATGGGTACGTTCCTCCCCTTGTCCTCTGAAGCCCTCAATGCAGACACTCAAGAGGATTCAGGAGCCCGGTCATCTTCTAGAATGGGCAATGAAACGCTCTACACAATACTTATTGTCCTCTATTGCATTCTGCCTGATTTAGATAGCTACCTCTAGCTCCCAATATACAGTGAAGAGAACCTTATACACAAATGGTCCTTTAAAGCTCAAGATACTGTCTTGTTTATTATCTGTGAGTGTGAGATTCACATAGGAGGGGACGCACAACAAAGTAGCAAATCGAAAGACAGGGAGCTCTGTAACCAGTGGTTCCTGGCCGTTTAACTTCTGTGGACCCCCACTAAATCACTACTGGAAGCAGAGGACCTAGGCCTAAACAATTATTACGATTTGAACCTCAAAATAATATACAAACATACAGAACAAGTATACATCAAACAAATACACAAATTAAGATATATTTTATTTAATTTGCAAACAAAAAAATATGTGAAAATTGAAATTGCAATTTTAATGTGAAGGGAGGAGCATTTCAAAATGTTTTATTTCTAAAAGATGGAGTGATATGCTAGCCTCTAGCATATCACTTTGTCTTTGTTGCTCTGAGTGCATGCTCTCTTTTTGTCAGTGCTTAACAGTGTTGTTTCGATGGAGGCCACTACTTGCCCATACTAGATTCAGTTTGCTGTACTTGCACTGCTACTGTGAATCAAGATAAAAAGAATAGCGATCTAATTTTATCTTTCAGTTTCAAATTCCTTCACATTTTAAAACTTTCAGTTCTCATTTTGGTCTTTTTATGTATATGTACTTTGCTGTTCTGCTAATATTATTAAATTTTCTATATAGTCGCAGACCCCCTGATTAGGCGTTGCAGACCCCTATGGTTCTGCAGACCACAGGTTAAGAATCACTGCAGTAATCCTTTCAAGATCCAGAAACTGCTGAGACGCATACGCTATCAGACCAGAGCAATTTACAGTGCTCTACATGGGCCTGGGCCTAGCAGGGCTAGCCCTGGAAAAGCAGTGAAAACACATACATTGACCCAGGGCCGTATGGCACCCTCTATTTCTGCCATTTACCAGGCTAAGAAAAAAAAACAGTAAAAGCCTGCCTTTCACACTGGAGATGTACTACTGTGTAGCTGAAAAGTCCCTTTTGTGGCACAGAGAAGGATTGGAATGGTGAATAAGACTACCAATTTGTTGTCAAGCAAAGGATTCTATTCCACAAATATTGTGCTACACTTTGAGTTACAGCCACCAAACCTCTTTTAGAGGTTTCTTAGATACATTTCTTAGGCACATCCTTTTTAAAACTCCCCTCCCCCACACCTTTTCAGCACACCCAAAGCACTGCTAACACTTAAGTCTATTGGACTTATAATACAGCATATCCACACACACAGCTTTACACTTCAGTATCCCTTTACCGCTCAAAAACACTGTAATTCTCTCATAAAATATCCACCCTGAAACTCACATCTTCTGGGAACGTGGTGGCAATGATTCACGATGCCCATTCCACTCATTCAAGGTTTACTCCTTCTCTTCAGATATTAAAATTCAAATGAAAGGATGACCTATTAAATGTGGCCCAACTTGTCCCTTTCTGGCAATATTCGCACGATACTGATGTTACATGCGCCCTCATTGTTATAGTCAGGGCTACTGGAAATTTGTGGCAGGGAAGGACTAAATTATGCTGCAGGATTGACTAAATTATGCGGCAAGAAATGGCAAAGGACACAACATTATGTAACATAGCTAGTGATAGCATTACTTCATTATTTTGTCATTGTTCCCACATCCTAACACTGTCTGGGCCAAGATTTCACCTTATTAATACCAGCTTAATGCCCAACTACAGCAATAAGCAATTTGCAAGACGACCTGTTAACCTGTGGGAGGACCTTTCACTGCGTGCGACAGATTTGTAGTAACTCTTGATCTGTTTGAGCTAGAACCAAAATTGATTTTTTTGTTAAAATATGCAGATTTTGCAGCAGGTGATGGATTAATTGGCAAATGCAGCAAATCCATAATTATGCGGAAAACTCCGTCCGGAGAAATGCATAATTCCAGTGGCCTTGGTTATAGCATAACTGTATACTCCAGATGTTCACTTCCAAACTACCAGGCTACCAGGGTTTAATTACAAATGCCTTTCTCCTTTCTGCCTTCAATGAAACTGAAGTTTTATTTTAAAGCACTTCACCACTCTCCTTGGTTAAGTAGTGCAACATCAAGAACAATTACATAAAAACAAATAAGTGGAGCGCTCCAACACAACTAACAAATGTACCTGCTAAAAACTAGGCACTGTAGTCCCGGCAGGCATCATAAATAATTTTGTTCAATGGTAGATGTATCAGTTTGCTGTAATTACTTTGAGATCTGCATACGCAGGGAAGAATGGAGATGCCTGCAGTTTTAAGGTAATTTTAACATTTCTGAGAGATTTTTGGATGAAATCTTGATCACGAAGATTAACAGCCTAACACCGAGACCTGCCCACATAGAATATTTGATTGGGAATTAAAACCAATCCATAGGCCACTGCCGACGCTCAGCATTGGCACTTAATTGTCAACAACGGCACTTATGACATTACGCGAAATGGTGATGCTGTTTGTTTTGTTTAGACATGAGCACAACAGTTGTTTATAAATGTAATGCACATTAAAAATGACTAATACCTGCTGCCCAAGCCTTTCTTACAGCTTTATGGACCTGGAATAGTCTGATTTGCCACACTTGTATAAGTATGATGGTTAGTAGTTGTGTTGGTACTGTCATTGGCAGCTCTAGCAGGGGCAATGGGTGGTGGAAGCTGCAGTGGCCTCCTGAAAAGGGCCCTGGGACTTATTATTTTACAAATTAAGCACTGCCATATGCAGCCAGATTCACCAAATTATTGGTGAGGCCCAGCTCCCAGTAACATGAGCAGGTCCACCGAGGTAAGATGAAGAGGGAGGCCTTCTTGTTTGGTATGTTAAAAAAGGTTTTTTTGACAGGATAATGCAGTCCATACAGATATTTGGGAAATACAATGAGCTCGCATAAACTGGTCAAAATCTATTGTTTACCATCTTACGAACTGAGCGCTGTCCCAGCTGATCAGGGGTGACCTGCGGATCTTCAGGCATGGCTTCAGATATTTAGGAATCCATATTACCCGTTCACCTGAGAACTTCCTTAAGGACAACCTATATGGCATTGTGGAAACATTTTAAAGTGATGCCTTGCACTGGCAGACCTCACTGCTCTCTCTGCTGCGCAGGGCGGGCCTATATAAAATGATAGTGCTGCCAAGTTCCTCTATAGCTTACAAAATACGCCTTATGTTATCCCAGAGAGTTTCTTTCAAAGGGTTGACTGAGAACTGCGGCGGCCATTGTGGAATTGTGGCACCCCCAGAATTGCTTTAAATAAGCTCACCCAGGGAGTGTATGAAGGTGGGATAGCCCTCCGAGACATTAAGCGGTGGTACTGGGCTGCACAACTGGTCATCGTAAATGATTGGATTTTTGCAGACCAGAGGGAGCCCTCAGTGAGAGGGGCTAGGGCCCTCATTGGGGCAGGGGGACATGTAAAAACACTTTTTGGGAGAAACAGTAGGTTATGCTGGCCGGCCGATATCGGAGTAAAGTTCCAGGGACAAGGCGCTCCGCCAGATGGGGTGGTACATGACCATAACTGGGAGCACCCCTTTGTGGGTCTCATGGAGAGTCCCCGAAGTATGAGGACTATTGGGCTTTCAGAGTTGGGACCGAATAGGAAGCAGTACCCCATGGGATGTGTGGGCAGGTGCGAACATGAAGTGATTCCAAGTGCTTACAGAGGAATATATGGTGCCAGAGGGCGAGGTATTTCGCTACTTGCCCCTTCGACATGCCTGGTCTAGGGATATTTCAGAGGCCAATCCTCTGGAAGAAAGAATACTTACAGAACCCATTTGATAAAAGGCAACATCATTGATTTATAAGAAGCTCAAAAATAACATATCTGATGCCTTAGAGGCTCTCGGGGGACTGTGGGAGTGAGATCTCGGCGAATTCTCTGACGCCAAATGGACGAATGTGTTATCTGACCCTAGAGAAGTGGCAATTAAGGCGGGATTTTGTCTTGACCAATTAAATGTTTTGCAAAGAATCTATTATAAGAGTGCTTCTGCCTAGGATCGGCAGAACAGACAGTGATGACTGCCTCCGGGGCTGTGGCCAAAGTGGAACCTTTATACATACATTGTGTAACTGTCCCACTCTTCACCCATAATGGCAGAGTGGGACACAAACCCTGGCCGGGTTGCGGGGCTGCCCCTGACCCTAGTGGGAAAGTTCTGTGTTCTAGGCATATGGGGTCACCAGGAGGGTACCAGATACATGCATCTACTCTGTAATCTAGGACTTGTGATAGCCCGGCATAATATTGCACAACTGTGGGGTTCTCTAACACTGCCACACTTGGAATGATGGACTGTGGGCATGGACTGGTGCATGAAGGCAGAGCAATTTGTATATGAAGGAAGGGGATGTCCACACAAATTCCAAAAAGATCTGAGGCCCATGGCAGAGTCACAGTGGAAAATGATAACAGTATGGATGTACCAAAACTCCAGGAGTATACAATCTACTTACTTACTTACAACTTTATTACGATCACACAGATCCTAAAAAGTATACAGCAAACATTTCTAAAAAAGTTACACCGAAATATATAGATAAAAGAGTATAGAATAAAAATGCATAGAAACATTATACAATCTACTTTGTAGTACCCTCGAGGAACAATAACTGATATTTATTGTACCGCACCAATTGTATGGGTAATTCTGGAAGTCAATGTACTAATATGAATGATGTACTATTTATGCACTTGGTCAAACTACACACTTTGCAGGATGTAAGGGTTATTGTTTTACTAATCCAATAAAAGGAATATTAAAAAGAGAATTTTTGAGTAAAACACGTGGCCTATGCTTAATGTGCTAACGCTCTAAAAAGAGTGAGATGGCTTACAATTGTAGCATTATTTGTGCCATGGACTCCTCCAGCAGTCTGCAAATACATGACTATCTCTTGTGGACCATGTTAAAAAGCACAATGGGGCATATTTACGTTCCCTGGCGCATCCCTGCATATCAGCAGGGATGCGCCAGGGAAAATGCGTCACGCAAGTTTACCCTTGTGCCACGTCCGATGCGCCGCATTTACAATGCGGCGCATCGTGGCGCAAGGATAAGCAGATGCGTGACGCATCTGCCGGCGGAAGGTTGGCGCAGTGCTGAAGTTGTGTCGCAAGCGCGACGCAACTCCAGCACTGTTCCAACCTTCCCTATCCCTAACATGGTGCGTCAATCCTTACGCCTGCTTAAAGCAGGCGTAAGGATTTGACGCACCAGCGTCGGAAAAGTGACTGCGTGAAATCTTGTAGATTTCACTACGTCACTTTTCCGAGGCGTTCCTGCGCCGGAACGCCCCCCCCCCCCTGCATTGGTACGCCCACATGAAACCTGACGCAGGTTTCATGTGGCGCAGGTGTTTACTACGTGACGCATCTCCCTAGATGCGTCACGTTGTAAATATAGCGCAACGCGGCGCATGGTTTGCGTTGCCGCTGCGTCACATGCGTGACGCAACGGCGGCGCAAAAGTGGCGCAAGGGGCTTGTAAATATGCCCCAATGTGCCTTAGAGGCACATTGGGCACTTGCACCAGCTTTTTGTGCACCTGGAACATTTTGGCATTACAGAAGGTCCTACAAACACTTGTACGGTACTTCACCTAACATAAATCGTGCAGGTGCAAATGAATTGTTGTGCGATCCAAAGGGTTCATTCACTAATTTGCATGGAAATGATACCATACAACTGAGGGAACACTTTGCCTTTGGACAACTTGCATCATATTAAAAACTCAGACGCAGAGGTAAATAAGCTGTCAGGTGGCAGATTATTAGGGCATTGCATAGTAGGTGGCGCCCAGTCAGCGTGCCCCCAAGGGCGCCATTTGGGGCCACAGGAGTCCAAGGAACCCTCGGGCTATGCACCACTGGAAGGCAGTCACACACTGCAACTATCTGTGGGTAAATACTGTCCCCTCAATAAAATGAGGGTGTGTCTATTTCCAGTGAAAGAGGATGCTGTGAGTTGAAAGTGTTTCTCCATCTTTTACAGATGCACTTTACTCAATGCAGGTGCAAAATGTCAGATTCACACCTGCGTTGGAGCAATTGCACTTTTTCTAGAACTGAGCACACTGCTTCAGTCTGCACCAGGTGCACTAAGTGGCAGATTTACTGACACTTTGCACCCGGCTTGCATCACAAAACTGATGCAAGCTGACACCCAGTGTTGAAATGAGATTTACTTGTCTTCTGCTGGACAGTAGTCCTAATCTAAAGGAACGCAGCACTATGACCCACTTTGCGCTATTTTGCATCAAGGAAGCATAGCTTGGGTGCTACATGGACATGCCCTTTCAACCACCCATGATCTTTGGCACAAAGCCCTATCTACTGGAAAAGGTAGACAGGGCTTTGCCCCTAAGATGTACGCTTCCTCAAGGCAGGCGTGACATTGGGGAAAAGTTTTCTTTTCTCCAAACCTTTCTAATTTTGCTTTTGTGCGGTACTGTACAGCAGTTATACAAACTTGGAAATGCTTTAAACTATGTCTAAGCATAGTATTTTGTACTAGAAGTGTACTCTTCCAATGTAAAACATACACTAGACATCAAGAACAAACCCTTGCACTATTGTGAAATGATTTGTGCATGGTGCAAAGCTGCCTAAAGTGCACCAGCACAAGGCGAGAAAAACAGCGCCATATTGTAGTAGATATGAAGCTTTTCTGCTCTCTTTGTTTGAAACAATGCACCACAGCAACTTTGATCGAATGTTAGTAAATCTGCCGAGCTAAGAGTGTGCCGCGGTGCAAACCAGTACAGAGAGCCGGATACTTAACTTGGAGTTTGGTGTTTCAGAAAGGAGCCACCTAGCAGAAGAGCTGGACCTCCTCCTCCTCTGTATTTTTTAGCTTCCCCACCCCCTCCTTCTGGTCTCAATTACAAGAGGGCATCCTTTATTCCCCCATGAGCCCAGTATGCCCATGATAAACAATGCGACCCTTGACTCCAAGCCTAAGGATGTAACTCCATGAGCCCCAGTTATAACCTGGCGCTCAAGTGTCAGTTTTATGCCTGTTCTTCACCATCTTCAGTTGGAAGCAGAGGTCGAAGTGGGCGGGATCTGAGGGGCCCGACGTGCCCATACTTTTTACTTATACAAAAACAGTTCCAACACTTTATGTTAAAAGGCAACTGTCCGGTCAATTGGAGAGGAGGGAGTCTGTCCTGTGAAGCTGAGGAAGGGGCAGACAGCTGAACAACAAACAAGCCTTTTTGCCAGGGTATCTGTTGCCGGAAAGAAATGTAAATGTGCACATTTGGTTAATTTGCAAATGTAAAAGCCATTTTGAAGCCAGTTGTGGCTTTAGTTGATGGAGTCACTTGAAGCTTCATGATGACAAAGACGTATTCTTTTTGAGAGGTATTGAAATGTGACCAGCTGATCTGTGGAGCGCATGCTATTAAAGGGCAGTTATAAAAATATTCGCACTAAGAACAGACTGCATATTACTTAGATCTATATTTTGTAAACACTTTTTAATCTTAAACCTAAATGTGTTTGCGCACTTTGCGGCAGCCTATCTGATACTGTGTGTAATGACATACACATTTACAGTGCTTTCTGTCACAGAGCACTCATAACACAAAAAGCACACACGTCACTATTCTCCACTGCACCAACCAGAATTCAATTCTGCGGCTCTCTGGTTGCAAACACTGATATCTGCAGTGATCGCATTAATCAGTAGAGGTTTCACAACGTAAAATAGTGCATCTCTCACTGATTTTGTTAACTTACATTAATTTCTCATTTATGGTGTGTGTTTTTCTAATAAGCAGTTACCTGAAGGTAAAAACACCAACAAAATAGTTATGGAATATTTTGTTATTTTTAGCCACTCCTTTGATCCCGCCCTCACGCTCCCATTGCACTCAAGATCACAGTTCTCATACTGTTTTTTAATGCACTTCGACCGCTGGTTGGAACACTTCTACTGGGCGTTGAATCAATGGAATCTCTCGCCCTTGCAAGATGAAATAAAACTCTCCTCCCCATGTGACCGAACCCATGTCCCAGCTTGTATACGGGTCAGCGCGATATGTCTGCCACCGGCCTATCGACTGGTGCCACAGCGTAGGCCAACACCTGCAGATAACGACCATCCGTAGCTTCTTGCTTTAAACAAGCCGCATAGAACGAAAAAAATGGCTGAAATGAATATCTACCAAACATCTTTGTCTGCGCTTTCGAGTTCTCCCGGGATTTGAAATGCATAGGAGATGCGCTCATCCCTGTCTGCAGGGTCTGTCGCGTGACTGAAACAAGGCGCTCGAGCACTCCTGACACCTGTCGGGGCCCGAGGGCTTTTACCCGACCTCCTTATCCCTCCATATCACACCTGCTACTGAGCTGCAGCAACTGGATAAGGTGACCGTGCTAGGAGGCGGGGCTGTGGGATCTGCCATTTTGTATTTTATTTTAGCTATTTTATAGCGCTTCGAACCAAATTGCGGGACGCTAAAGTGCATTTTCGAATTTATAGCGTGCTGCACCGTGGGGAAGTGCGTAGTTGTCAGTGTTGTAGTTATTTCCATCCTGTGGAAAGCCTTTTTATGTCAGGCGTGAGTGACCCGAGAGGTGCTCGTATCTTGTCTTGGGGCACAGAGCCTAGCAGTGTGATGGAGAAGGCGTTATATAAAGGCATGCAAAAGGTAACTAATTAGTTAGTGCTTATAACTTACTCTGCAGACGACGATCCTGTGTTATGTGTCATGGTTCTATTACGCCAGAGGCCGGACTCTACCTGGAAGTGCTGTTTAATAGGTAATCCCGTTGGGAATGCTGACCCACATTGGTTTGCTCCTCATTAAGGGAGTTTCTGACGAAACTCGGACGTAAGCAACTTAGCAAAAACACACACACATTCTCAATGCAACAGGGTTGAAATTGTATAGTCTGTGGTTTTCGTTTCTCTTGTAGTTTTTTGCAGCTTCCTAGCGCTATAAAAATAAATATAATCACCCTACGCGACTCAATTCAATTCAAAATAAGCTTTATTCGATTTAAACAATTAAATCATAAAAGCACAATACATAAAAGTAATCATCATATTTTACACATCCATTATCATACTGAATCTGAAAATACGATCATGTTAAATAGTTAAAAATGAAGAAATTACATTGTTTTCCTACTTCTGATCACGCACTTCAAGTATTTAGTCAGGTGACTGATAAGTATTTCATATTCTAAAATTTGTAATTTAAAAAAGGCAGGACGACATTGTCTCAGGCCTAAATCCTTTAAAATTGGCAAAATCCATCTTTTTCTTAATAAAGTCTAAAATTTGCAAAAAAACAAAATATGTATAGTGAACTGAGTAGATGTGTCATCGCATGGAAAGAGGCATAAAAATCAGGACCAATCATTCATGTTTGGGAACGATATCAATCTGTAAAAGGTGCCTGGGCGAAAACGGGTCAACAACATCCTGTCATAGCCTCCCTTTACAGTTACTAAATAGGGTTGCACCCCTGGCTGTATTAGTAGCAATTGATTCTCTCTAACAGATGATTTAATTATGTCAGTAGATAGTCTCATAGTCTCCAGGAGATCCATACAAGCAATCTTTAAGGATTTCCTTGAGATTAAAGTAATGCTGACCGGATTGGAAAAGTATTTTGGGCGACCCAGGTCGGCCATAAAGTTTTTGACATATTTAAACCATGGGATGTGAGACATCCGTTGCAGCTTGAGACAGTCATTTAACACGTCGCCATTAAAGCCGGTGGTGGTGCTAGACCATATCTTGTGCCATAGTAAGACCGGCTGTATTTTAATTAAGTCTGATATGTACGGCAATCCGAGCTCCGCGTGGCAGATATATGTAGCTGTACTATTGGGGACCGCTAATAAATATCTCAAGAAAACATTCTCGACTAGCTGTAAGGGTTGTACATCATCAAGACCCCAGATTCCAGCTCCATACATGGCGGTAGAGACACATTTAGCGTTGTAGATCAAATCAGCAATAGGTCGTTTGCCCAATTTTCTTGCGAAGTTCACCAGTGCTGCCGTAGCTTTTGCGAATAGCAGTTTTATCGATGTTATGGCGTTTGCCCAAGAGCCCCTTTTTTCAAACACAATTCCCAAATATGAGAAGCAGTTGGCAAATTCGACCTTTTTGTTGTTGATAAAAATGTCTCGGCATATTACACTGTTTTTACCACACTTCATCACATATGTTTTAGTGATATTTACAGTTAGTGCTTATAATTTACTCTGCAGATGACGATCCTGTGTTATGTGTCATGGTTCTACTACGCAAGAGGCCGGACTCTACCTGGAAGTGCTGTTTAATAGGTAATCCCGTTGGGAATGCTGACCCACATTGGTTTGCTCCTCATTAAGGGAGTTTCTGATGAAACTCGGACGTAAGCAACTTAGCAAAAACACACACACACACACATTCTCAATGCAACAGGGTTGAAATTGTATAGTCTGTGGTTTTCGTTTCTCTTGTAGTTTTTTGCAGCTTCCTAGCGCTATAAAAATAAATATAATCACCCTACGCCACTCAACCTGGGCTAGGAGAGAAAAGATGAGGGCTGTTAAAACAGCTCGAGCATTTCATCCCCGCCACGTCGGTTAAAACGACAATAAATGGCACAAAGGTGCCCAAAAAGTAATGCAGTCCTGTGCAGGATCGACAACTCAATGGAGGCTCTATCAGGCTCCCTAGCTCAGTTTGTATTAGTAGGCTATAGTGTAGCCTTTGTGTCACGGTCCCTAGAGTAAGGAAGGAAAGGCCCTCCCTGGACGCTGTATGAATTATATAATTAAGCAGTAACCAGGGTATAATGAGTGGCACAAATGCAAAGACATTCAAAACTGTGAGTGTGCAGATTACCGCAAAGATTGGCGCTTAAAGAGATTAGAATACTGTCCGTGCCCTAAATAGTGACAAAAGACACATAATATCAAGGGTGTATGAGTTACAGAGGAATAGTGGCAGATTGTGGAACACTAAGGGCCTGATTACGATGTCGGGCAGACATTGCCGCGGTCTCGGGACCGACCGACCTCTGGTCGGCTGTCCCGAACCTCCATTACAATGTGACCGCACATGGTGCGGTTGCATACTCACATTTCTCTATGGGAGCTTGTGCTGTGGCTGTAAACTGGCCGCAGCACAAGCTCCCATAGAGAATGGGAGATTCTGTTAATCCCTGCTCCGCGGGGCAGGCCCCCCGCGGTGCAGGGATTAACAGGGGAGCACCAAAAGTGCCCCCTCGGCCCACAACTGAAGGCCGTGTAGGAATGGGGTCCCTGCAAGGGGCCCCCAAAGTCGCTTTCCGACAGGCTTCCATGTCGGAAAGCCCGACATGGAAAGCCTTCTGAAACCGACATCGTAATCCTGATGGCGGAAACGCCATCCTCAGGGATTATGGTGGGGCCTCCAACTGACCGACGGGCTCCTTGAGCCCGTCGGAATCCAGTCGGAATGATCGACCGGTTTCACTTTCGACCGCCAGCATTGTAATGCGGCGTTTAAAGTGAAACCAAAGATGTCGGTCGGAAAGCCTCCGACCGCAGGTCAGAGGCTTTTCGGTCGACATCAAAATAGGGCCCTAACTGTGCATGCGAATGCGATAGTACCAGTGCTAATTCAAAAGTGATCAGTGGCTAGTGAGAATGTGCAGCATAGCAAGTGTGCAAAGAATGGTGAAAGTTCAGATAGCAGAAAAAGAATGAGGAACAATAAGTGTGCACTGAACGGTGATAGATTCCTGAAATATGCCCTGACCAGTACCATGCAGAATACGAGTACCAATTTACTGAACATGTACAGTATGCTGAGAAAATGTGTCACAGGGAGTCTAATCAGTGCCTGATTTGTAAAAAAAATAAGTGCCAGGGCTCTCCTCAGGAGGCCACTGCAGCTTGCACCACACAATTCCCCTGCTGCAATGATAGTAACAACACAACTACTAACCATCACACTCCTACAAGTGTGAAAATTCGGATTATTTCAGGCCCCCAATTTATAAGAATGGCTTTGGCGGCAAGTAATAGTAATTTTTAAAGTATATTGCATCAATAATTAGCTCTTGTTATGGTCATCTCTAAATTAGCCAGACAGTGCCACCTTGTGGCAGGCTGTCACAAGCGCTAGTACTAACAATTAAGTGCCGGTGCCCAGCACCGGAAACCACCTGCTCAAATTAAGCACTGGGCATGATTCACAATGATTTTGCTATGACTCTAGAGTAAGTATCAGCTATTTACAGTAGAATATTTGTGAACTGAGCCAACACTTTATTTATTTGTTTGTTTATTTATTTATTCATACATATTTATATATCACAGTTATTACCCAAGGGTGCTACAGTGCTTTACAAGAGAAATATTTTGTTACATGGAAGGTACAGAAGGTTTAGGATGAACAAATACTACTATAAATAATAACAAAGGTTGAAAATACAACATGTTAGCTCATTACAGAGAACAGAAGGTATGAGTGGTATGTACAGCTGAAAAAAGATTGAAGAAGTGTAGATGTTTGTGCCAAGAGTTGATAGCTGTGTCTTAACTAAAATATCGTGGAGGAGAAGGTCTTTCAGGTCCGCTTTGAAAGTCGCCAGCGAGATAGTTGTGCATAAATTTGGAAGTAATGAGTCCCAGATTCTGGTTGCGCTGCCCAAGAAGGATTGTGCAATGAATCGTTCCTTTTTAATGGACGGGGGTTCAAGCAGCATTGCTTCAGTGTTTTGGGATGGTCTAGAGCCGCCTGATAGCTTGAGTTTGTTTGCCAGGTAACAGGGAGTGGTTGTGTGCAGAGCTTTGTGGGTGATGCAGGCAGTATTATGAATAGTTCTTAACAAAAAATGAGAGGGGCCGCTTTACCACCAAAGGAGTAGGGCACCAAATAGACCTTAGTCAAGACAGAAATCCCCTTTGGGTATCCTAATACACCAAATCACATACACTCAATCATATACTCAAATCACCAGAACATAACACCACCACCATCAAAGGCCAATTGCTTATGAAAATATACACATATTTTATTCAATATTAAAAACCATTAAAAAATAATTAAAAACACAATTGAGCAAATGATGCCCACAAAATTCTTCTAAAAAATACACAGTTAGTACAGTATTGGGAGAACCTGCAAGATAAAAGGTTTCTAATCAATTCAACAGGCCAATACATCAGACCAAGTTCTTTCTTCTGACATTTGGTTTTCGTACATTAAACATGATTGTCATACAATAAACTTAACACCATTAGCAAATGTCATCCACAGTCTACAGTAGGCCTGTTATCAAATGGCGTTGACGCGTTTCGGTGGGTATTGTCACTTAAACACCACCTTCTTCAGGACAAAGGACGATATCTCCCAGAACACAATACGAATCTGTATTCAATCCCAGAGTTCTGGACTGAGGTGCTTCTATATCCACATTCAGAGGGGTTAAAAAACCTCGCTCAGAGTCAGCCACAACTATTGTATTCAGTAAAATTTCTTCTAATTTATACTTGTCAGGAGAGGTATAAAAACTTTTTAGTCTCCTATCGTAATTGTTGCTGGAGTACTTAAGGGGTTAAAACCTCCATCCACTTGAAAAGCGTCCTATCCAAACACTCGCAGTACGTGTCTGTTAGTCTTTGAGTGGTTGGAGGGATTAATATAGGATAAAATGTAGTTCGCTAGTGAGCAATCTTCTCTCCGACTTCGTTTTTTAGATATTATCTTTTGGGCGGAGCCTGCTTCACTCCTTGCCGGTTTTTAACCTGGTCATTAATATTGCGGCAGCACCCTTCATGAATTGGGTCCGTCAGCGTAGCCCTGAGTCTCGTATTATCGCTCGTAAGTTCGAACTTACGAGCGATTCGTATTGTGTTCTGGGAGATATCGTCCTTTGTCCTGAAGAAGGTGGTGTTTAAGCGACAATACCCACCGAAACGCGTCAACGCCATTTGATAACAGGCCTAATGTAGTCTGTGGATGACATTTGCTAATGGTGTTAAGTTTATTGTATGACAATTATGTTTAATGTACGAAAACCAAATGTCAGAAGAAAGAACTTGGTCTGATGTATTGGCCTGTTGAATTGATTAGAAACCATTTTTCTTGCAGGTTCTCCCAATACTGTACTAACTGTGTGTTTTTTAGAAGAATTTTGTGGGCATCATTTGCTCAATTGTGTTTTTAATCATTTTTTAATGGTTTTTAATATTGAATAAAATATGTGTACATTTTCATAAGCAATTGGCCTTTGATGGTGGTGGTGTTATGTTCTGGTGATTTGAGTATATGATTGAGTGTATGTGATTTGGTGTATTAGGATACCCAAAGGGGATTTCTGTCTTGACTAAAGTCTTATGAATAGACCTGGCTTCAATTGACAACCATCGAAGAGTGATCAGCATAGATGTAATGTGCTCATTCCTTTTGGCCCCATAGACGAGCTGAGCTGCAGAATGTAGAATCGATTTCAGGGGAGGGAGCTAGGTTTTGGGGAGACCAGTCAAGAAAGACTTGCAGTAGTCTATTCTGTAGAGCACCAATCTATGAGCAAGAGATTTTAAATCTTGCTCTGGAATGTTTTGGAGGATTCTCCACAGAAGAAGTAGTTGATAAAGCACATTTTTGGTGATGGTGCTGATCTGAGAATGTAGGTTGAGCCTTTTGTCTAGGATGACTCCTAGAGATTTGGCACTGTTATTAATGGTGGGTTTACTGTTAAGGATGTTGTGTGTGTCTATCCAGGATTGCAGAGAAAGTGTTGATTTCGAAGGGCATATCAGGAGAAATTTGGTTTTAGAAGGGTTTAGCTGTAGGTGATGAGAGGTCATCCAGTCGCAAACAGAGTTTATGGTGGTGACAAGATGTGAGGAGACCTTCAGATTCAGCTGTGTATTGTCTGCGTATTGATGATAGAAGATTCCTGCCTTCTTTAGAAGGACTCAAAGTGGTTTGATGTATAGGTTGAATAGGGTTGGTGCAAGGATGGACCCCTTGTCCAACCGCATACTGTGAAGAGAGATAGTCATCAATTTTTACTCTATGTGACCTGCCCATGAGGAATGAACCAAGCCATTTAAGGACAATGTCATCAATGGCCATTCAATTTTTGCACGTGTTGAGGAGCGTGTGGTGGTTGACCGTGTTAAAGGCTGATGAAAGGTTGAAGAGAATCAGGAGGCAGGGGTTGTCTTAGTCTAGAATTCGAAGTACATCATTAACCACTTGTAGTAGAGCGGTTTCTATTTGAATCCTGATTGAAACCAGATTGGAATTCATCTAAGAGGTCGATGTTTTTGATGTGTTGGGTGTGTTGCGCCGCTACACGTCTTTCAATAACTTTTTAGAGGAAAGCAGGTTGGAGATCAGGCGATAGTTGTTGAGATCATTCGTATCTGCAGAGGGTTTTTTTAGTAAAGGTGTGACTTGTCCAGTTTTAAGGCAATCAGGAAATTTCTTTGGCTGAGAGAGAGATACACCTGTTTTATCCAGTGGTGAAGCATGCAAGTATAAAGGTTTTTGGCAATATCACCTTGAATTGGGTCGAGAAAGAGGTTGGAGGGTTTTGTTTTTATTATAATCTTCAGTAAGTCTTCCTCTGTAATAGTATAAAACAATTGCCAAGTCTCTTTGGATTTGCACCCCAGGGGAGAGGTAGGATGGACAGATGTCTGATAGAATATCATTGCTAAAAATATGGCATGGACAGAATATCATTAAAAAAAATATTGAGGACCAAAATATCGAGAAGGTAAGTGCAAATAGGTAAGTATAGATTTACTATTCTTAGCTCCACATCTATGAACCTTGACGATATATATATCGCTAAGGTACAAATATATGGTGTTAAGTATAGTAAAACTTTGTTTAGCCATAGAAACTTACCTTCACAATATTTTTGTCCTTGATATTCTTGACACAATAGTTTGTCCGCACAATATTTTGGAAATAATATTTTGTCCACCAGGATGGACATGATGTAGATGCAGTTGAAAAAATGTAGAAACTCCTCTGCTTTGATGGTGGGTCTTCAAATTTGATGGATGTGGGCATGGAGAGGTTGTTGGCGGTATTGACCAGATCAAAGAGTTGCTTTGGTCTGTTCTTGGCTGAGTCCAACAGGGATCTTAAGTGGTTGGATTTCTCCCAAAAGATGTGGTTTTGTATAGGGACCTAGCATTTATGAGGGTTGTGTGATGGAACCAGGCATGTCAGTTCCACGCGGTCTTAACCATGCAAGTCTTAACCATGCATATGCCTTTACCGTGCATGCCTTTACAACATAATATGCATTGTTAAGGCATGTATGGCAAAGACATATGCTTGGTTAAGACTTATCAGGTAAGTGTAACCCCGAACCCTGCCCTTCTTCCCCGAGAACTAAAAATGTCCCTTTCCCCCCAAGCCCCAAAAAGGACCCTGATCTCTGCCCCCGCCCAGAGCCCTAAAATGGCCCCCCAAGCCCGTGTCCTGAGACCTAAAACTATCCCCTCCTCCTGAAAATCAACCCCCTCTCCCAGATCCCTAAAAACTACCTGATCCCCCTGAGTCCTAAAATCTACCCTGACCCCCTGAGCCCTAAAAACTTCCCCGACCCCCAAAGCCCTAAAAACTACCACCACCCACCTGAACCCTAAAATCTTCCCCCGACCACCCTGAGCCCTAAAAACATCCCGATCCCTACCCCGGCTGAAAACATTCCGACCTTCCCCCAGCCCTGAAACTACCCCCAGCCCCCCAAAACCCAGCCCCAGCCCCACTTACCTAACCATGTCCTCTCCCGTGCACTTGCCTTAACCACGCATATGCGTTAAGCACGCATATGCGTGGTTAAGGCATATGCGTGGTTAAGGTAAGTGTGGTAGCGCTTGCGTTGTTCGGACACTTGTGGCTAAGTCTGCGTTGTACTGACTGTTTTCCATTTCTGAGGCAAGTGAGGTTAGTGGTGGAGAGCAGCCGTCTCCTTTTCTTCTCTCAGATTCTTACGGCTTTCCTCGTAAATGGATCTGTTGAACCATGGTGCTGATGGTTTAGGTCATTTATTTTTGTTTTGTAGTGGAGTTACAATATCAAGCACATCAGTAGGGAATTAAAGCTGCGGAAAGTCACGCCACTCACATTTGTGGTGGGGAGGAGTTTGGAAGGTGGGTGGGTGGGAGGTAGTGTGAGCAATTGGTGTGTTGGAGGAGAATACATTGTGTGTGAGATCTAGGTTGAGATGAGGTTAAGGTGCAATGAAGAGGAGCACCATGAGGGGATGTGTGGTGTGTGGTCTCAGTGGGGTTGTGAAAGGTGGTCTTAGTGGTAATAATTAAGTGAGGTGGGATTTGAGTGAGTGAGGGGGAGAATTCTTGTGAAATGGAACATGGGAACATGGGTGGAGGTGGGGTTTTGTGATCAGGAGTCATCAGAAGAGGTGGTGTGTAGTTTGACACATCAGACGGATTGTAGTCAGTGTGTATGAGGGGTGTGATGATGTTGATGGGGAAAAAGGACTAACCCACAGTGGGTCAGTGATTAATGTGGGAGTGTAATGTGGAAGATGAGTGAAGTGTTATTTGAGGGTTGTTATTGTGAATGGGGAGTGGTCTGTGTGCATGTATGCAAGGTGAGTGGGGGTGGAATGACATGTGAGGGTGTAGTTTGGTAGGATGGGCTGGTCTGTGTGTGATCTAGCAGGATGGGGTTATGCCAATGGGGTCTAGCTAGGGGGAGGGTTGCTAGTTGTAATGAGTAAGACAAAGTAAATGTTTGGGAAAAGAAGAGGGAGTAGTGGACGGGGATTAATTTTGAGGGAGTTTAGTAGATGTGTGGAAGTATGACTCGGATATTTTCCTATATCTTCTACATTCATTTTAACATGTATTAATTTGTTCACTAGTCGGAGTAACTACTTTGTGAATTTAATGTGTGCCGTGCTTCTTGCTTTGATGCCCCACAGGTCATGTGTGTGTTGAAAGTGATGAGGTGTCAATAGAGATTTTCACTGAATTCTCTGAATTTTTCAGTTTACCAACTGGGTTCCTGTGTGCTTTAGTGATGCCATGGCAGATTATCCGGGCACCTTCCCTTCTAGAATTCAACCAGAGCCTGTCTGAGCCAGGCCATCGTCCAGTATCGTGGATGAATGATCCATGTTGGAGCACATAGACCTAGAATTGTCTGGTGCAAACATAGTTTTTTGTACCCTTTTGTGTTACTCCACTGAAGAGAGCAAGTGTATGAAAAACACAGTCACTAGATCAAGGAGTGTGAGATTGAAAACCTGCCAGTGAAAGCTTTGTCTTGTCCAGACTGCAATCAAAAGCAACAGGGAGGCAGGTACCTTCAATGAATGTCTATGTCCCTCAAGAGGCCAAAGCACAGGTCCTCTTAATGGCTAACTGCAGGACGGGCTCAAGCAGGAGAACCTGCTCTACAATCAGCCAGTCAGAGGGCAGCTCAACTACTGCCCAGTCCAGTGGTTCTTGACTTTAGAGGACCCCCCTACTGAATCACTACTGGAAGCTAGGCCTAAGCAGTTTCTTCAATTGGTACCTCAAACTAATGCACTAGAATAAAGAAACAAGTGTACATCAAATAAAAACACACATTATAAAAAATTTCACATTCACAAGGAAAAATATACAAAAATCAAAATATTACTGGAAAGGTTAGAACTTTTCAAACTGTACTTTTATTTCTAAAAGACAGAGCGATATCCGTTACTCTATCATGTCACTTTATCTTTGTCTGCTCCTAATGCCTGCTGTGTTTTCCATATCAGTGCTTCAATTGAGGCGACCAATCGTCCACACTATATTCTGTTTGCTGTACTTGGACAGCATCCACAATTCAAGAAAAGGATACCAACTTAGGAGGTCATTACGATGGCGGGCGGAGAAAGTCCGCCCGCCACCGCAGCGGAATGCGTGACCGTCCGCAAGGGGTGCGGCGGTCCCGCACCCGATATTACGATGCCACCGCCACCATGGCAAGCCCTATTCACATCATTGTGGCGGGCGGTGCTCACCGCACCGCCCGCCACAGTGCTGTGAATGCACGTCGTGCATTTGCATGCACAACGTGACAGGCACCGCGCGGTGCCTGCCACCTTGTGCATACAAATGCAGGGGGGTACCACAGGTAACCCCCATGTGCACCCCCCACCCCCCCAACATCCTGGGGGCCCGCAACGAGCCCCCAAATGCAAAGACCGTATGCCTTTCCATGGCGGCAACGCCGCCATGGAACGGCTGATCTCCGCTGGCATCATAATATGGATGGTGGTGTCTTGGAGACACCGCCACCATATTATCCCTGTTTTCCGCCGGTCGACGAGTCGACCGGCGGAAAAGCAGCGGACGGTCTTTCCGTCCGCCGCGGACCCCCCAGCCATCATAATATGGCGGGGGGTTTTTGCTTTATGGAAGGCGGGCGAATCGCCCCTGCCGGGCTGGCGGTGACTACCGCCGGCCCGGCGGGGGCGATCTGCCCGCCATCATAATGACCCCCTTCATTTTTAGCCTCCAATTTCAGATTCCTTCGCATTTACAGAGCTTTTCAAAAATTTCAGTTTTATATTTTGCTTTTTGTACTTTAATAATCTGCTAATGTTATTTAATTTACTAAACAGTCGCAGATCCCCCGAATAGGCGTCACAGACACCAGGTTAAGAACCAATGGGATAGTCAATCTATTTGTACCTCAGTCATGGCCCGCACAGATATTCTGTGCTCTACCTCTGCTCTGGCCTGACAGTCCAACTGACTGGTTGTGGTGCCAGTCATACAACAACCTTTCCCTTTTATCTTGCATTCCCTGTTTTTTCTCAACCGTTTTGGAAGGCTGAATTACTGGGCAGGAGAGGGGGTGGTGAACAGGCAAGCCCAAGAGTGAGATTTGCTAACCAGGCGAGCGCAGTGGCTGCAGGGCAGTGAGCGCAGAACAGACAGGGCTGGACTGGTTACGAAAAACCACCCCAGAAAAAATGTTTAAACCAACCCCACATTGCTTTGTGCATAGTACAGAAGTCTGACTCTGTGTGTGTAGTGAGCAGTTTCTCACAAATACAGTTTTAGAATAAATGGTTTAAGTGGTGCATATTAAAAAACTGTTCTTTATAAATATGTTAGTTAAGAACTTCCAGAACGTGACCATGGCAACTCATCTAGTCCTGAAAGCAGCCCCCTACTTAGTCGCCACCAGGGAATTCCATAGCACCCAAATGTCCAGTCCATCCCTGGTGAAAACGTGCTTGGCACACTGTAAAACAAGGTTGGCCCCTAAAGGAGCATGGGAACCACCCTCCCCATGGGGGGGGGTGGAGTTTGGGAGCAGACTCAGACCACACCAAGTGCTAGTGAGGTCAGTGGCTGTAAGTACGCTGCGTCCTTACATTTTGGCGCATGCACAGAAGGAGAATACCTCTGCACAGTGATGATGTTGGCTACCTCAACCTTGGCTTCCACAAAGGAGCAGACGTTGGCTGCCAGAGAAATATTAGAGGCAGTGATGTGCTTTAGACATGAAGGGGCTTAGGCCACTGAGATGCAGAGGAAGGGCACTAGGCTCAGGACAGCGTTATCTGCAATGGTCACTGCAGTAATTGCAGCTTGGATAGTGGCCTGGGGTGGACCTCATAATGTCAGGGAAAGTCAGTGTGGTTTACTGTCTTGTCTGCAGTGACACTCCATTATACACCTATGGATAAGACTGCCTTAGAAGGCAGTTTAGCTTCCCTTTGGCCTACAAAGACCAGTGACACATCAATTTGGGGTGTAACCTGTGCGGGAAAATCAATTTTGAAAGTTTAAAAAGCTATCTGTACACCTTATAGGTCGTCCAGGATCATATTTCTCTGGCTCAGCTCAGGATCAGAGCCCAAGCATTTTGTCATTCTGCTGTGCAAAGTTAATTATATTTCTCTCCAGCAACAGGAGCAAAGGCCATCCCACATATAGGGAACAATTAACAGTGCTTCTGTCAGCTCGTGAGGAGGAATAGGATGGGGATGAAGGATATGCATCAATCAATTAGCTGTCACACTGTACCAGGAATGGGCTAGCCCAAGCCCACTCAATAAAGGAGGGAGCCCAGACCTCTGGAACCAACGCAGGAGGGGGTAACTTAAAATATTTGGTGGGAAAGGCCCTGGCAGTGATGCCAGCAAGGGGCAGAGCTGAGGCCTCCAGAGCAGAGGTGATTAATGACTCCTGGGTGACACCATTTTGAAATATCCCCGCAGGCTGTGCAGGAGGGTTGGGACAGGGGCGGAGAGGTGAAGTGGCACCCCAGGATAGGCCAGAGGTGCCTCGCTTCTGGAGCCTTCCACCTCCACTTAAAAGGTTTTGCACAAGGGGGAGAGCTCTCTCTTGGTTGTGAGTTTCTGCTGGACACTGGGACTGGAGGCGCCAGCCATGGACAACTGGAATTAGGAACCACATAATGCCCATCTGGAATAAGGACTCTGACTGTAGTTGAACCCTGGACCAGTGGGGCTCTCCCCAGGACTAGGGAAGCTGGTCCCCTTAAACCCCCTAAGAACTAGTTGGGGGAAAGACTGGGCTGCTGTGCCAAGGAGAAGAGGAGCTCCAGAGGAAAAACAGAAGAAAGGCTGGCGGAGAGAGCCAGTGAAACCAGCTCCCTGCAAGTTTCAGCCCCTTAGAGGCCAGAAGACCTGAGGAAAGTGTTCCAGGTGGCTAGGGCTCGCCATCAAGAGCAAAATGAGCCCAAGATGAAGACAAATTGCCCATCCAGGCCCAAGATATGGGCGAGCAAAGGATTTGACCTTTAACCCCCCCAGTGAGGCCCGGATCATGTGGGGCTCCTCTACCGGTGAGTTTCCTGCCTCCGGGGAGGGCCAGGGCCCGGGATCACTGCAAGGAGGAATTAGTGCATTTTACCCTGGGAGGGGACATGAGTGGAGCCCCCTCCTCAGAGCCAAGAGGGCCCAGGGATCCCAACCCCCGGGCCGGATTTTTATCATGGGGGCCCAGGACCCCCATCTCTGTGCCCCCACCACCGCAATGAGGTGGGGAGCGTCATTGCTCCCCTGTGGAAGAAGTCAGGGTCCGGGAACCCCAACTCTGGAGGAAATGAGGATTGGGGAATGTTGCCGCATTTCCTTCATCCATGGTGACTTGCCTCACTTCCCATGCCTGTGTCTGGGCGGGAGGCCACCACAGCAGCAAACGCCCTGTCTGCGGGCAGGGGAGAAGAATGCTGCCAGTTCCGGCGGGCAGCAGAGGAGAAGCTGCCTGCTCAGAAACCATATGGGGCAGCCAGGTGTGGGCTCCCCTGGGCTGCCCCCAACAATCCTAGGCCTGAGGGGTGCTCGGGTGGGACCGAGCATCCCCCAGAAAAAAAAGAGAAAGAGACGCACGGCGCGAGGCTGGACGGCAATGAAAAACAAAGAAACGGTAAGGCAGCAGCTCTCCCTAGCGCCACGGGAGAGCCACTCATTAAATATTCACTGGCCCCGGAGGAGTGCCCCATAATGCCCTGTGGGGCTGAAACTGCCCCAAATATTTTCTGCTGCTTCTTGTGGCCTCAGGACGGTGGGGCCACCACCAATTAATGTAAAAGATCATGGGGGAGTTGCAGGAGTGTTGTAGCTCCCCTCAAACCTTAAGTGTGCAGGGACTCCAAAAGAAGGAGCAACCCAGGATTTTGCTCATCTTCTCAAGCACTCCCCAGGCTAGAGCTGCAGCTTGACAGCTGGGAGTGCAGTGCCCGCTAGAGGCCAACTCTATTGTTACAGTCATTGTAGCCTAAGGGTGTTTAAAGAAAAGTATGTGTTGTTTAATTGTCTCTTAGGGCGTAAGTATATGATTATATGTTGTGTGATCAAAATGTGGTGTCCTCTTGGGGATGTTTTCATAACTGCTTCTAATTGGTTGAACATACATAGAAATCACACAGACATATGTGCAGCTCATTTATAAATGCTTGATTGAAACAATAATATTGACAATGATTACTGATCAAAGTGTATATGCTTTATTAACATTAATACATGCATTTACACACTGGCCAGAGCCGCAAGAGCAAATCTGTTACCGTGCCCCTTCCCGCAGTGCGGGCCACATTTGTACACGGAGCCAATGGGCCAGAGGGACTAACTAAGGCAGCAGAAGTAACCAAAGCAACGAGAGCAAATCAGCGCCAGGAAGGTGCCTTAAAAATAACTGCAGCGCTGGATGCATGCAGGATGTGCCCAGGCAAAGACGGGCCAAGAGGGGGCCCGTCTTTGCCTATCATCTACTGGAAGAGGCTGGGCTGGGCCATCTCTCTTGGTCTTTATTGGCATATGGTGAGTCCTTTATAGTTTGAGCACTGTGCGCTGTTCCATGTGTTGACTGGGCTCACCTAAGAGAACAATGGGCAAGCGAAAGTTACCTTGTTTTAGAGACAGTGCCACTTAAAACCAGCAGTAGGCATTATGCTTGATTCTTTCAGGCCCGGGCAGTAGGAGTACTAGCTAAAGAAATTGACCTTGCGGAGAGACATTTATCCCTCGATTTGGGAGAGGGCCCTGGCAGTTCACCACTGAGTCAGCCAGGGCAACACCTGAGTGCGGGTAGTGACGTCTCCCCTGCAACTAGTGACCCACCTTCTATGTCCCTTATATGCAAGCTCATTTAACCACAATCACCTTGCATAATAATTTGGATCCCATTAATGTTAGTGATAATGGGCCCTCAGCCAAAAGAAAACGCAAACCTAAGCAAGGGGGTGTACCTAGAGCATCTAGAGTACAAAGGAATACAGACAGCATTATTGAGTCCACTCCATCACTGTCAAGCCTGGTTCCATCATCTGGAAATGGTGTAACTAGCGAAGCCCCAAACATCAACTGGCACTGGGTTCTTGAGATTTTAAATCCCTAGTGGTGGAGTGCATTACTCCATTGGTGGCCAGGATACATAGCTTGGAAGATGCCATTACTCAGCTAACCATGTCCCATACAAACCTGTTGACCCAGCAGGCCCCTGCCCAACCATCCATCTCTGACCTAATTAGGCTTCTGTCTTTGAGTGCTGATCCTATCTTAGGTTCTCAACCACCTCAAGGAGCCACATTCTGAAATTGATGTTCAGCTCTCCTTCTTGCAAGCTATGGGTGTTTCGATACCGTAGGGGAGAGGTGGAGGTGTACTAGAAAGACCAGGTGCCCGGAAAGGAATATATAACCAAGGAATTAACTCTCAGACTCAGTCCTTCCCCAATCAGTCCTGTTTAAAGCTTCCCCCTGAATGCTGCCCTTATGTAACCATCATGACTGGTGTACCATATTTAAACAGAAGAGGGATAATAACACAACGTGCGGGTGGATGAGTGTAGGGGAAATACACCAAATTGATAAAACTGCCCTCACACACAGCAAGCTGTGTCATGCTTCATCATAGGGCTGCTAACACACCTCCGCGTCAGCCAAACGCTGGAGGTGGAGCAATAGGGAAAGACAATTCAACATACAGTGTCCGTTCACAGGTGAGAAAAAAGTGCAGCAAAAGTGATGTAAAACGGGTTCTTCGCGGCGGACAGGGAGAGACAAACTGTGTCGGGCAACAGCTGACCTTGAAAGCAAGAGTGCGAATAGGAAGCTGTTCTCACTCCCCCGCCAGTTCGAGTTTAAAAATCCAATAAACTCGGTTCCTCTCTAAATACGAGGGGCTCCACAACTTTTTGCAACCGAGCATTGACTCGGGAAGGTGACATCCCCTTTACTTCTGGACTCAAAGGAGTGAGGGTGAGCACCCAGGGATCACAGTGGTGAGAGTCCTGAGGAAAGCCGGGGTATTAGTTGTGCCGGCTGAAACATGTCGACATTTTAGCAGAGTGGAGGGGTTGGCGTCTCATTACAAGCTCCCCAACCTAGCATCCACATTCTTTGTTTTAAACCTGGACAGGGGACCTAATATTAAATTGATAACTAGGATCCCTTGATACCAGTTTTACATCACTTTTGCTGCACTTTTTTCTCACCTGTGATCGGACACTGTATGTTGTATTGTCTTCCCCTTCCCTATTGCTCCACCTCCAGCGTTTGGCTGACGCGAGGTGTGTTAGCAGCCCTATGATGAAGCATGACACAGCTTGCTGTGTGTGAGGGCAGTTTTATCAATTTGGTGCATTTCCCCTACACTCATCCACCCGCACGTTGTGTTATTATCCCTCTTCTGTTTGTGATATCATAGTATTGAGCGGGAGGTTGAAGAGGGAGCTTTTTCCTCTCACCCCTTTCTTTTGTGAGTTTTTGTACCATATTTGAACTCTCCTGGAGAGGAACCCACTTTGCAGCTCAAAAACAAAGTCTGCCATTGATTGACCCAAAACTCTGACTCCAATATCAATGAATATAACAATATTTTGTTTATGAGGGGGATTGGGTTGGTTGGTCTCTCGATAAAACATCTGAGGGGGGAATGCATTGTAATCAATTGTAACAATACATGGTCTGACTCGCCGTGTAATCCAATGCAGTGCCAAAAGGCATTCTCAGGGTGTTGATATTAATATCTCCCCCTTAGGTTACTTTTACAAACATCTAAAACCCAGGAGGGAGGTTGGGAGAGGGTTCATGTCACCCAGAGCTAATGAATCTGCTAGATGTTCTGTTCCCACTGCAAATAGATTTCTCCCACTGTCAGACTTGGCTATCATTGCCTGACATCCAGCTACAGCAGATGTTTCTATTGAATCTTTCACACAAGGGTTAGAGGATTTGGAGGACTCTTTTAATTCTTTAGCTTCCATAACCACTGTTGGTCCTATCCTGATAACCTCCGAAACCTCTAGCTCTGTTTCTATCAGCGGATCTATGATCTCACGTACTAAGTTTGTCTCCAGGAATCTCACAGGAATAGCTTCAAAACTACCATGCTTAAATTGGTGCCAGTTTATCGATAAGTTTGACATCTGGCTCTTTCAGGAGACATGGTCCCTGTCCCCTCAGTTTTGTTCCGGCTTTGTTAATTTTACTCAGGCTGCTATTTCCTCTGGGAAGGTCCGACCGACAGGGGGGATCATAATCTGGGTAAAAACTACGTTGTTCTGTGTGGCCTAAGAGATCGATTTGGGTTCACCAGATGTTTTGTTAGTTAGTTTGACGCCCACCAACAAAACCTATTACATTTACAATGATTATTGCAGGTCAGAGGATAACAGATCTGAATTACCAATCATAGATATGATAGATACCCATATAGCGACCCTCCAGTTGGTTCTTATAAAATTGTTGCTGGTGATTTTAATTGCAAATTTAAGCGTCTGAGTTCTAACTTAGAGGATTTTACAGGCGATGAAGACCAAGTCTGGTTAGTTCCTGGGCTTACAATTTCCCCCATAAAAAAATGGACAGCCGCAATAATCCGACTAAATGCATTCACTCAATATCAAGGCCTCTGAGCCCGTAATGGGAGAACAATTTCAGATAAAGAGGGGAGACACACGTTCAATCGCCTGGACAACACCAGTTTTATAGATTACATCTTGTTGGACATTTACTCTGGTCCAAACTGGTTGACATGATCTTGACTCCCTGGCAGGACAGTGACCACAATGCATTGGATCTCGTGTTGAGACCATTGGGATTCTCTTTACCTAGAACTCTTACCCAACCCTTTGATAGAAGGCTTAGATCCACTAACAATAGACGCAGATTAAAATGGAGTACCAGAGCAGAGTCACCAATAATGCTGAGGGAAGTTTATAAGATAGTAACCGTTGGGCTAGAAGCTGTGCAGACAATGGTAGAGCTCTTGGAGCTAACTGAAGCCTTGGTATTAGTGAAATTCATAATTGTATGATTTTATCCCTAAGGAATCTCTTTTTTGTAGAGCCCAAGACCTTTGTAAAAAGAAAAACACAGACCCTGTGGTATTAGAAATCTTGCAGAGTAGCCAGGCACCTATTATCTAAAGCCATTCAACTCCAGAACAGGAATTCGATTCAAGAAGCTAAGCAGTCATACAAAGGTGCAGTATTTCGTGCCAAAAAAGATTGGGAATATGCAAAGTGGGCTTCTGTTATGTTATGTTATGTTATGTTAGGGATTTATAGCGCACACAACTATTCAATAGAGTGTCCCGGCGCGAGCCCAAGAGTCAGCGTAGAAGGACTAAAAACAGGCTAGTTGAACAAGAAAGTTTTTAGCTTTTTTCTAAACTGATGATCCAGCGTGATATTAGCAAACAGCATTCATACACCAAATACTCACTTGGGCCCATACATTCATACTATGCTAATACTTACGCTGGGGAGTCAGTTGTACTCTTTATCAAAATTCCTGCTACCAATTACCTTTCTGATTGAAGAGTAATGACTTACCAATGAATCCTTTGCTAATTAGGAAGTTTAAAATGAGTGACATTCATTACAGTACATAATCCTGAAATAACCACTGAGTCAGGAAGTTTTAAAATGTTTATCTAAAGATTTTAGCAGAGTAAATACAGAACCACATGATACTCAGTCGCATATCAAGGATGAAGCATAGAATAATAATTATTGATCAATGACGGTCCCTCAGAAAGGAGAAGATAGAGACAGCAGCACAACTAAGGTTGCAGGTATATTTACCTAAAGTGCGAGAACCAAACCCCTTGGCCAAGAAGTTGGAAAAGATGGGACCCAGGAAGGATGAAGAGCAAAGACCTCCTCCAGGTTCAGGACAGGACCGGTGACCTCTCTACCAACGACGCCTGCGTCGTTCCCCTCTCTGATACTCGACTTCTCCTCGACTCTCCGTGCCTTCCTTCTAATGGACTCCGCCGCCCCCTCCTCAGGACCTCTCTGGACAGCGGTTCAGTCTGCAATCGATCAGCTTTTCGGTCTGGAGCTTATGCCTCTCTGTGTGGACGCCTGTTCTGACTAATTAGCTAATTCTATATCTATTATACCCCTCTACGCCCATGTACCTCCCATTAATGTTGCCAAAATATGGGACCACTATTTCTGATTGGATGGGGACAGGGGGTTGATCCTCACACCATATTGATTTGGTTCGATTTCTTAAAGCCCATTGTTATAAATACCGCCCATCAATTTTATTACATTTGCTTTATTTCCCACCCGTCTCACGACAAAATGTATACATTCTTCATGTACATTGTTGCATTTCAACTGGTACATCATGGGTACAGCGATGTCGGCCATCAGGTCATGGCCTTGGACGACGTCCAGGTTGACTTCATCCTTTTCTTTCTGGGCAGCCATGCAGGACGCATGCGCAGGATCATTGTCACACGAGTTTTCAGTTCACCAAACCCCAGGCCCAAAATTTACGAACTAATAAAAGCAAAGAAGAAAATATTAAAATCACAAATAAAATGTTTCACTGTATACCCACTCTTTCTATTCTATTCCCATTTACTTATAAATTCGATCCCGCATTAATAGAGTTAGAGAAACGACAAATTAATTATAACACGAGAGCAAGCTGTAGCATGTGAAAACATCAAGCAGCCATTTTAATGCACACTGCGCAGAAGCAGGAGTTTCCCACCAAGCAAAGAAAGACGTTACAACACGTGATATGGTTGAGACATGCGCAGTAAAGTTCCTGCATTTTAGCGGCCATTTTAGAAAAAGACAAGCGTTATTTGTTAGTTTAAACACATAGGCAAGCTTCCTTGCTACTTATGTAGTGTATGCAAGAGTTAGTACAAACAATACAAGTTTAATAAATTAATACTGTGAGGAGATTGCATCCGAGCAAGTCTCATTTGTGAGTCCTTGCTCCATCACTGAGAAGGATTCTTAAGATTACGCAGATCCAGAGGCAGGGAATTCCAGTACGTTACTGCTAGGTAGGACAAGGTGCTGCCACCCTTAAGTTTCAAACGCAACCTGGGAACAAATGCTAGAAGCATATTCGAGGAACGAAGGCACCTGCCGGTGGTGTAGAACTGAAAACGTTTCCTGAGATAGGCAGAGCCATACTCGTAAAGTGCAGCATGAGCAATGGTCACAGCTTTGAAGATTATCCTAGCTTTAACTGGCAGCCAGTGTAAGTTCCGTAAATGTTGCCTAACACTGGAGCGCTTAGGAAGGTCCAGTAGAAGACGAGTGGCAGCATTCTGAACAACCTGTAATTTGTCCAAAAGGTAACACGGCAGCCCGACGTAAAGTGCATTCGCATAATCTATGCGAGAGGTAACCAGAGCACGGATAACCGTTTCTTTAGCAGAGAGAGGCAATAACGGCAAGAATCTGCGGAGGCGTTTTAAAATACCAAAGCAGGTGCCAGTGAGTTTGCCAATCTGGTTACAGAAACTGAGTTTCTCATCAAACTAGATGCCAAGATTTTTCACAGGATGGCCAGAAGGAGAAGGACAGGGGGATTCAGTCGGCCAGAAATGATGCCAAAACAATGGGGGATACTCCCCAAAGAAAAGAATCTCGGTTTTGTCTGCGTTACATTTTAACTGAGCCGACGCAAGCCAGCTAAATACCGCAGACAGGCAAACCTTGACATGAGATGTGGCGGCCTCGTGTTTCTTCCAGGTAAACAAAAGTTGCGTATCATCGGCGTAGGCAACCACTTTGGCACCCAGGTCCTCAGCCAGCTGAATAAGAGGGGTCATATAGAGATTAAATAGCAGAGGACTAAAGAGAAGGGCCATTGTTCCTTTTGGCGTACACTTGCCAACGGCGGCACCGATGAGTACTCCCCAATTGATAATAACATCTCTGCAGCCGACTGGTTCTATCACTTCTCAGAGCTGTACTCTTCTGCCATAGGGTCGAAACCATTGGGCTTGTGGACACGGCTCCTGGTTATGGTGCAGGAAGGAGTGGGTCAGTAGACTCCCAATTTGAAATACCATCTCAAGATTTCAGTTGTTTTTCTAGTTCTGAAATGAGAAACGCCATTACCTGGATTATTCCGAATAAAGCCCCAGGGTTGGATAAGATCCCTGGGGATCTTTTTAAGGCTGAAAAGGATACCTGGTGTCTATACTTTGTGCTGTTCTTTAATGCTATAATGAGAGGTGCATCCATCCCTTCTACATTGGCTGGGGCAGAGATTATTCCAATCTTCAAGAAGGTTTCTAAGGCACTCCTATCTCATTATTGGTCCATCAGCCTCATCAAGAGTACGTAAAATCTTTTCAGCAAGATTATCCTGGATAGGGTACGTGAATGGTTAACTGACACCGGAATTCTGGCAGTCTTGCAAGCACGCTTCAGGGATGGTATAAGCACCATCGACCAGGTGTTTCGTCTCCAGCTGCTCTATTGGAAATATGTCACTCTGGGGAGAGGTTGTCTTTATGTGACTTTTGTGGACCTTTGATCCGCATTTAATTTAGTACCTAGGAAGTCCCTGTGGAAGGTGTTGACAGATATTGGGGTTCCGAAGTACCTTCAGGATGCCATTATCAGGCTGCATACTAACAACTTTGCTGAGGTTAGATGTGGGTCTCAGGGCGAGTTGACAGTCCCCGTTCCAGTCAATCAGGGTATACGGAAAGGGTGGGTGCTCGCCCTGACTCTATTCATTTTATTTATTAATGACCTGGTAACCTATTTAGAGAAGTGTGAGAACGAGGCCCCAAGATTAGCTGATGATAGGATTCCAGCCCTTCTGTTTGCAGATGATGACGCACTCCTGGTCTGAAAAGCACCAATGGGGCTACAAAAGCTTCTGTATCAGTTTGAGGTTTTCTGCAAACAGAGGGGCCTAGAGATTAACATTGGGAAAACCAAGTACATGGCCTTTAATCCCTGTACATCGACCAAAATCAACCCATTACTTAACGGGAACCTATTGGAGAGAGTCTATAGAGTCTATGTATTTGATTACCTAGGGGTCACGCTCACTGAGCATTTTTATTGCCTACCCCATATCTCGAAGTGAAGGCTAAAATTAGACCAACATTCAGGGGGAATTGTGAGGTCACAATAGAGTTCCACACATTGCCCAATATCTCCAGCCCTTCAAATGTACAACCTCCAAGCCCTTGGGGCGACCCTATATGGTGCAGAATTAAGGGGCCATAAAACCATAAAGATGTAAGATCCTTGGAGAAAGTAGAACATCGCTTTATGTGACTCTTAATCAATCTAACCTCTAGCTCCCAGACAACCCCAATAGGATTGGACTTAGTCTTTGAATAGAATGTTGATAAAACGGGACTGAGACCTATACTGTACTGGTGTAGACTCTGGGCAACCCCAGAACTAATTTCTTACCAATGGGGCCTGGCGGATGTACCAGGGCTTGCTGGAGCACCCAAGATCCCTTGACTTAAGTTTATAAAAGAACACCTTCTTCAGATTGGGTGTGGGGATCTATGGTCCACCCCCTTGGAAACCATTGGGATATCCAAACTAATGTTAAAGGGTACTTACTGGCAGCACATACACAAATCCTTTCTAGGGCAAACTAGATTAGGTACCATTACACCCTCTTTTCTAGAGTTTAAAGACAAATACACCACAGAAGGGTTCTTGGAAGTGACAGAATTCCCCCAGCCAAGACACTTTACATGATATTTTGGCTAGGAATCCCATCACTTTGCTCTGTCACTGCAAAATGGCAGCGTGTTCTCAAGGAGTCTGATGGGTTTTGTCCTTTCTACACCAAGTTTATTGAAATGATTGAACATGCTATCATTCTTGTCATATATATCTTGGTACAGAAGGAAATGGAGTCTCTTGTAACCTGGGAGTAAGAGACTACAGAGTAGCAATTGAGATCTTGAGAAGCGATGTTCGACAACCTATTGTGTTTGCGGTCTCACACTTTTGTTACACATGTGGAGGCTCAGACAAAAAAGGATTGCAGTATAGACTGTCATTCTTGTAGCTTGTCAGAATGTGACCCCTTACGTTCTATAAAATCATATTGTCTATAAGAAAAGATGTATAATAGGTATTTGTTGAGGGATTAGGGCCCTCTGGGAATAAATCACAATAACCTTTTTTACTTCTTCCTTCATTTATTTGCCCTTAGAGGTTGGCCTTGTTTTCCTCGAAGATTCGTTATTGGGTGTAGTGAGACATTATTTATGCACATGGATCATTGCCTTAGATTTGCTCATTGAATTGTAATTGAATGAATTTACTAGTTTTTAACTTATTTTATTGTATTAGTATCAAAATGATTTTATGTATTTTATACAATTGTGATGGTTTTTAAGTGCTTTTATGGCTGTATAGCCGAATAAAGATTTATATGATCATGATTATTGCATTTACCCCTAAAATGATGATGATTTGACATGTTGTTTGTTGATCTTGAACCTTTGACCAAGTCACTTGACTTATCTGATGTGTTTATAGGACCCTTTAGGGGGTTTAGATTAGGTTACGCAATGTCATTGATGGGTATATCTATCAGCCTTATGTATATTTGTAAATTATAGCATAGTATTTAGTTGTGTGTTTGTAATAAATGTACTTTTCATTTTTCAAAAGAAAAGGCATAGACTTCACAATTATTTATTTGGTGTTATTACTGCGTTCAACAAATGGTGATTGCTAGCTCACACTACCTCCCTTGAGAAGGCCTTGGACTGCTCTGCTCTGCTACCCTGAGTGAGTTGAGTGCTACAATGGGGTGTTTGGGGTTCCCAGTAGAGGGCAAATGTGGACCCATTGCTTGTGCAGGCCACACAACCAATGGCCCGTTTCCTCACAACTACCTTAGTCCTGTACATGCTTATATTTCGGCTGAAAGCTTTATACATCAATACTACCAAAAATTAAGCTTACATGTAGAAATACCAGCCCACACCTACGTTTTCTGCCCCCCCTCTCCTCCATTCCAACTTCACGTCACACAGTCCTGTATTTGGACTCACCACATTGTGAGTTAGACTAAGAATCACACGCCCCAACATCACTGACCAAGATACACCCTGAGTTTAGATTTCCTTGTTGAAAAGAGACTTTTATAATTTTTTTCTTTGGGAGTTTTATATAGCGCAAACTCGACCCAAGGGCATCAGAGCGCTTTACATGAGCACCAGTTGCATTAAAGATGGACACATTCATTTTTGTTAGGCACAGGGAGATTAAGTGATTTGCCCAGAATCACAGGATGTTGAGCGTCCGTGATGAGACTCGAACCCGGTTCCCCAGCTTCGAAATCGACCGTTCTAGCCGTTAGGCCACATCCTCTCATTGTATGCTATTTCAAATTTAAACTGAAGATGAACCTTTGCTGGACATCTGGGAATCAAGTCAAATCCCCAAATCTCACCATAAATGAGAGTGCAGGAGACCCTCAACTGCAGAAGAAAGAGCTGGGTACAATTACCATCTTTGGCTCGGGAGAGGATGTTGTAGCCCAAAATGTTGTGGCTATGATAGCGTTGAAAATGGAAAAGGGGTGCTGGGCCTTGGAAATAATTCCAATGAAGGTCCGAAGCAGAGAAAGACAACATTTGTCTGATCTTCCTTTGCTTGAGCTGAAGTTGTCCTGCCCATTGCAGTAGACAGCAAGTAGAAGAATAAGCAAAAGTCTAGACGACAAAGGACATCTTGGTAAAATTAACCTCCACTCAATCAAAAAGGCTTACGAATGTTAGCCATCAGATTGGATGTTGTTTTCTTTGTTTTATTTGATCTGTCTTTGAAAAATAAAAAAGCCAGAGGTGATAAAAGTCTGCCTCCACTGACCATAATAATGCAGTTGTTGATCAATCATAAAATCCCAATTTTGTGACATTTTACACAGTTCTGATCCTCTGCTCACAGCCATGCAACCAGCTTGATGAAAGAGACATAAGGAACAGCTATAGTCATAGATGAATGTTGGCAATCTGCAGAACTGTGCTGCTTGTGATGACCTAACTTTGGTGTCTGCACTGCTAACAAAATGCCAATAACTATAAATGACCACAGGTATACAGTTAAACCTTCTTCAAGACCACAATGCACATTTGGTAGTTTTGGATTTAGCCAGGTATCACTAGGGATCACAGAGGCTAGTCCTGGACTTTAAAGTCATTGTAGACCTGGCTCACATAAGTCATATTTTGTGAATGCCAGGCAATATGGAAAACGGTAGTTTTAGAGGGCGATCTTAGTGAATTCAAAATTGATGAATAGAGTGAGTAAGGTTTGCGTGGACGGATAAAGATGAGTCTAAGCAGGTGAAGAAGAATCCAAGCAGTGTGACAGCCTGAGCTACTCAGATTGTCACACTGTATCAACCTGAGGGTGAGTTCAGAAGTATGTTTCAATTGAACCAGTCGAACTAGCACACCTGAAGACAATAATGACTGTTGACGTGGAGCAAGTGGTAATACTTCACTTCCCCCTGCAAATATGGTGCCAGCACTTTACTAATAATGCTTCATACAATCCCAAAGTAAGCACCAGCAAAGCAAACAATATGGAATGAAAAAATGCAAACTATAACTGACCTTGAACAGTGTACTTTGCATAAGATTCTAAAAAGATGTAATCAGAATATGTGTCTTGGAGGGTTATTTCACGCACTCACACGCTTGGCCAATAAAACCCCTCTTATTAAATACTTTACCCCCTTCCACCCAACAGCCTCTAACACACATACAGAATCATGGTGCCAGGCCTGGGCTGGGGCATGTAATAGATGGGTTTGTACATTCTAGATTCCAATGTGGAATTCTGTTGGAGTACTATGTGACAGTTGCTGCCGGGGCATTGGAGTTGACAGGTAAATAAAGGTTTGCTTTTACCTTGTGTCCTGAGTCAGTGGCGACGATTGGCTGTCAACTTCGGCATCGTCATTTCCTTTGCGCCCACGTACTGCAAGGCGTCTGGCATTTCGTTAAGGGTCTTTAGACTGGTTGTGCCACCAGCTGTGTGGGCATCTGTGAGTCCTTTCCCGTGTGCCGGATTAGGTCCATGTGCTTGAGGACAGTGATACCGGTGCTCCGATGTGCCGATTACTCCACCGGTCAGCATTCATGCTGCATCCAGGTGGGTGAGCACAGCGTGATCAGTGCTCCGATCCGACGCGCTGATTGCTCAATTGGCTCCATAACACATGCATGCACGCCTATGCTCATCAGCCATTTCTTCTACTATTGGTCTGACAAGCGCATTCACACGCCTGCTCAGGCAAGCATCCCCGCGGCCATTTTAGAAGATTGGGGTTTGTCCCAGAGTGTGCTCTACTCGCTGTAGAAAGACACGCATTTTGTGTACAATGTGGCAGCCATCTTGGGACAGTGCCATCTGTATAATGCTTGGGGGACATTTTCAATTGGGAAGGCCTGCACCTGTGAACTTTGTGCTTCAGACAAATTCAAAGAGTTGGCTTGCATTAACTGTTGGTGACAGACACACCTCTTTTCACTGTGGGTAGCAAACCTGCACCTGCAGCCTACAGCCCAGTGTAGATATTTAGGTTGTTGGACAGTTTGGTTACTAATCTCACTAGCAGCTGGTGCATAATGGACAGGTGAGAGAGTTTAAATAATTTTTGGTCCCTAGTTATTCTACAGACGGTGTGGCAGCAACCCACCCACGTAAGGTCACCTCATGGAGAGAGTATTAGTCCCACCACTATTCCTCCAAGTACCAGACTCTCCTCTGTTGAACTGGCAGCAGTGGAAAGAAAGCTTCAAAGCTTATTTAGAGGCGATTGATTGGGAAACGTTCACATCCAAAAAAAAACAGAAAGCTCTTCTTATATACAATTTGGATTCTGAAGAGAGAACCGTATTGGACAAAAGATTCAGTCCTAGGAAGAATGTTGTGTTAGACCGTCACACATTTCTTCAACATTCTCAAGTTCCTGGGGAATCTATTGACGATTTTGTGGCTGCCCTCAGGACACTTCCTGTCACAAGTAAATACAGAGAGTTCAAAGATGAGATCATCCAGTATCAATTGATTGAAAGGACTTACAACAAGAAAATTCAAGAGAAACTATTATCCACCAAAGATCCTGATTTAGAAACAGCTTTTAAATTAGCCAGGAGTATTGACCATTCTCAATTCTGCATGAAAGAAATTAATGAATGTGATACTGCCAGTGAAGTCAAACAACTCAATTTGAAACGCAATACAACCTAATAACCTGCGAAAACTATTGTGAAAGCTAATGTCTTGCGAGCTTCCGAAGGCCCACTCAAGTTAAAAGGAGAAAAGACTGAGGTGCTGTGTTTCCGCTGTGGCAGCAAAACACATTTGGGGAATGCCAAATTTTGTTCTGCTTTGAATCAAGTGCGTTTCAAATGTGGCAAAATAGGGCGATTTGCATGTGTGTGCAAAGCTAACGCTGGACAAAAGTCTAGTCCTTCATAGACAGCTAAGACCATTGATGAAGATTGTGAAGACTCTGATGATGATATTAATTTGGTATTAATGTTATCTTCCTCTGAAAAAGCGTGTAGTGGTGTCATGGACATATCATCCATGATTGGCACACGTAAAAGGAAACCTTCCTCTTGTGTGATTGCAGTCAACAACAGGGATATCACTTTCATGGCAGACTCTGGTTCTGTTTTCACGCTAATTAACGTGAAGGGTTTTGGAGGCTTAGGGGACATTCAAGTGCAGCAATCGCTCATTAAAATCTTTGCATATGGGGGCAAAAGAGTTGAGGTCATGGGTAAATTTGATGCTAACCCGGAATTTGACAGACGTTCTGCTATGGGATCTGTTTAGATTGTCAAGGAGGATGCAAATTTCTTGGGGTGGGATGAACAAGGAAAACTTGAAATTATTTTAGATCCCAATCACCTGGATATGGTCCTGTCTAGACAAAAGGTGTGTGGGGCGCATGTGGCAACACAAACAGCAAGCCTTTCCAATACGAGTTTAGATTGTCACATGCAAGCCGAGCAATGGGTCAGGGATTACAATGAGATCTTTAATGAGAAATTAGGAACACTGAAGAGATTTCAGCATTGTATATTTCTTACGGATAATGCACGAGCTGTGGCTAACAAGGTATATAAGGTACCATTAAGCTTGTGTGGTGAATTGAAATCCGAATTGGAGAAGTTGTGTTTCACAGGGGTTATAGAGCCCATTGAGGGGTTGGAGTGGCTGGCACCAATAGTCCTGATGCGTAAAGCTGACAAGTCCTTAAGGCTTTGCATAGATTTTAGGGATCTGAGTTCCAATATTTGGGTGGATCGCCAACCCCTACCCAACATCTTGGGCAACTTTGAGTGGTGCTAGTTTCTTCACTTCTTTGGATGTGTCTTCAGCTTACCACCAAGTTGAATTGAGTAGGGATTCCAGAAACCTCACATCATTCGTTACACCTGACGGTGCATATTGATATGCCCATATGCCATTTGGTCTGGCATCGGTACCATTCGTGTTTCAACTGTTGATGAATAATCTTTTTGGAAACACCAAGGGGGTCACATTTTTCCAAGATGACATCTTGATATTTGATAAGACAGAGGTGGAACATGACGACACAGTAAGGTGTGTGTTAGAAATCATTCAGGCTAGTGGTTTGACACTAAAAAAAGACAAGTGCAAGTTCTTCCAGGAGGGGGTGGACTATTTGGGTCGCCATGTGTCAATCAATGGAAATAAACCAAAAGTGAAGATTCTAGTGGCCATCCAAAGTATGCCAAAACTCAAGGACAAAGACCAAGTTTGGTAATTTTTGGGTTTAGTGGAGTATTATGCCAAATTTGTTAGCAACTTCTCTGACAAAAATGTGAGTTGACGCAAACTTCCTTAAAAAAAATGTGAGGTTTGTGTGGGATGATATCTGTGAAGTGAATTTTGGGTTAATCAAAAGTGAGATTGTGCAGGCTCAACCACTTGAGCCTTTGACATTTATGACTTGTATATAGTTTCCACTGATGCGAGTAATGTTGGGCTTGGTGCAGTTCTTTTGCAGAAAAGAAATGATGGGCATGAGGAAACTATTGCTTTTGCTTCCATGACATTGAGAGGAGCTGAAGTTACCCATTCAACGATACAGAAGGAAGCTTTAGGTTTGTGGTGGGGAGTGCAACATTTCAATAGCTTTTTATGGGGAAATGAATTTATTTTAAGGACAGTTCTCAAACCATTGGTGGATCTGTTCACCAAGTGAGATGGTATAAGAGCCATCCCCGTATCGCCAAGTGGCAATGCAGGTTGCAAGAATTTCGCTACAAGCTGGAGTATGTGGCAGGAGTTAAGAATTATGTGGCTGATTGCTTGTCAAGATTGCCACTGGAGGAGAGCAAAGAATCGTGTGAAATGGAGGATGATTTTGAAATGGTATGTGCTGTCAGTTTGATTGTTGAGACAATGAAAGGAGCATTATCTGAGTAGGAATGGTTGCAAGCTATGTTTGATGATAAGGAGCTCCAAGATGTGGCTGATTTTGTTGCATATGGTTGGCCCAGTAACAAAGAGATTCCTGCAGCGTTGGCTCCCTACAGGAAGGTGGCAGAAGAAATATCTGCTGTTGGGGGGATTATGCGCAGGAGTGGACTGTTGATTGTTCCGGTATGTCTTAAAAAAAAGTTCTGGATTTGCCCCATGATGGCCATATTGGTATTCGAGCCATGAGACGAGGGTGAGAGAGGATTTTTGGTGGCCTGGAGTGAACAATGCTATTAAACATTATTGTTGTGAATGTTGCATGTGTGTTCTTAATGATAAATCACAAGTGACTTGTCCATCCCCTGTCTCACCTGTTACAGTTAAAAACACACCATGGTCTAAATAAGCATTTGATGTGTCTGGACCTTTTGGAGTCATTGACAGCACACCCAAGTATGCATTGGTTTTGGTGGACTACATGAACAAGTAACCTGAAGTGAAATTTGTGGACAATATAAATTCTGGTGCCGTCATCAAGCTCCTCAGAGAAGTATTCTTGAGTGAGTGATTTTCGGAGGAGATAGTAACTGACATTGGTAATCAGCTAGTATCCAGGAAAAGGAAGAGTTTTGGGGAAATTCAGGCATTAAGCACATTCTGACTTCCTTGTATCATCCCCGCAGTAATGATTTGGTCGAGAGAGTAAACCATGTTATCAAGAATCAGTTAAAGCTTACACTCATTAATGGGTTGCATTGGAGGGATGTGATTGATAACATGTTATGGGCCATGAGAACAACACTCACTTAAGTTCTGATATATCTCCATTTACATTACTGAGCGGTAGGGTTGCAGGATCCATATTAAACAAGGAGTGAATGTCCAGGAAAACTATTTATTCTGCAAAGATGGCTGGGGTGATGGATGTAAGGACTGCTGTGCAGAAGAAACATAGTACTGTGAATGATCAACAAAGAACCTTGGCTATTCAGGTCGATAATTGGGTGAGAATCAGGAGACCTGGTTTTGTCCACAAGGGCATGTCACGCTTTTCTGCAACTGTGCATGTGAAAGAAGCGGGAGATCACGTGGTTGTTTTAGAGAATGATAAAACGTGGAATAAATGCTTTGTCTCAGTGGTGCCTGAATCCAAATCCGCATATGTACTGAGCAGAATGGGTGTGCAGCCCAACACTGAGCATGTCGAACAGTGTTCCAATAAGAGGGTCTCTTTCAGAGTGAGATTGGGTCCAGTAAAATTGAAGGATTATGCCATGTATTAACATGTTACCTGACGTTCATATTTTTTGTATATTATTGCTTTTTTCTTTTTGGTTATATTCTTTCCTATGATTTTCCCTTATGTTGTATTTGTGAAGGAAGGGGGGTGTGTTGTGACGTGGGCCGAGCTGGGCTGGTGCTTGGAATAGAAGGGTTTGTACATTCTAGGTTCTGATGTGGAATTATGTTGGGGTTCTGTGTGGTAGTTGCTGCCGGGGCATTGGAGTTGACAGGTGAATAAAGGTTTGCTCTTACCTCGGTGTCCTGATCTTCCTTTCACACTTACTCCTGCCTTTGCCAGAACCACGTTTTGCTGCATTTCAGTGGTGGCAAGAAGTGTGTAAATACCACCAAACCTACAGGTTTGGGCTTGTTCTCCTTTGGCAGGCTAGACCACCCAGGTATGTCCAGAATCCTGGACCTAAACTGGCAAACACCAGTGCAGTTTCAGTGTTCAAATTCCAAAGTGCACCATGCGAGAAAAATATTCCACCAATTCTGATTCTGCGAACCAAGATTGAAACTTTTCGTTCACAGGTTCCATATTTTGCACACCTAGGTTAAAACGATGTGCGCAAAGTCCGCTGTGAATTGGAAGTGCTATTATTTAGATGCAGGCACAGCAAGAGAGTATGAATGTTTACATGAGGGCACTCCAGAGTAGAAACATTTGGGATTTCACATCACTGTTAAAAGAAAGGGTGAAACCACAAGTGTGCGCCCAGGAGACAACAAACACTGCCACTGCTTCTGTGCTTCATTTCTGAAGCAACATTGTTAAGTGGAATTTTCCTCTGGGTCATTTCCCGGTGAGGCTCTGTTTCCAAGTAGCCAGAGGGGAGAAGGTCCTTCTTGCCTAAACAGCGAGAACTGCTACTCCCCCAGAGGCCCATTCAGAGCTCTCAGTTTATACCCATCCAGACTTTGCTTTACACACATCTGTCGGGGTCTCATTAAATCTCTTACATGTTCTTTAATTTGCTACTGGGAAACACAGGCTGTAATTCAGAGCTGTCACCAAATCCACAACAGTGCAGAGAAAATATATAGAAAAGCCCCCTGGCCATGATTAGTAACTGCAGGAAAACACAGCAGTTTATAATGTGGTATCAATTATTACAGCATGTGGCACTGTGAACTCACAGAGAGGAAAGGGCAGGTCTGCATCTTGTGAATTTGAGACTAGCTGCACTCTGGATACCTTTGATTAAAACTCAGCTCGGGGCCAAAGGTCCTTCGATGAAATGAATGGGCAGTCGACGTTAGCTGCTCTTTTTGTTTGCCTTTTTATTGAGTACGACCCACGGGCCTGCCAACTCACAAGGTACCATCGTGGTCCACACGGTTTCTTCACTCATCACACAGCTATTCGGTGAAGAGCCTATGTTTTATTATTGAATGCATTGTAAGTGCTCTTTTGTGATTTCTCTGATAGAATTGTTTTTATTGTGTAATGTCTTGAAAAATATTTTGTTTTAATAAATTTCAACCATCAATTCAATAACCATAGGTTTTTTGTGCCAATGCTTAGCAGACTCAAGGTGTGGATGTGGTCGGTATGATTGGATCTAAATGCATGTGACTTTGATTACGAGTGTGAGGTAAGGTGTGGATACAAAACATTCCCAGAGGATGTCTTTGTAAAAAGAGCCTATGTCACACAGTGATCTTGAAACCCTTACACACAATTGGATTCCAGCTCAGGCATGAACTCTCTGCGCAGCTGGGCTTCAATTATTAGCTCTCCATGACATGGGAGGTGGCCCAGTTGATTTTGTTCTTTCTGTGGGAGAGGGGGTAGGTGTGACTGTTTGGGCAGTGCAGGGGGTCTCACCGCTAGCTGCTTCCTAGGTCACCAACTCCTCACCTGAAGTCGGGAGAAGGATGTGGCTGGTCGCCACCACTCCACATTCTCTGTAGGATAAATTTCATTGAAGATGGGGGTAGAGTCTGCAGGAAAGGGTCTCTCCTGGTGACAAATCGGGTCGTTCAGTCTCTGCACAGAGCATTCATCTCCTGCAAAAAAGGATCTCCTTATGGGGCGAATGTTCCCAGCCCCACAGTCGTAGGTGTTGAAGTTCTCTAAATGGTTTCTCTTACATCATCATGATGGCAGATCAAGAAGAACCATCCCCTCTGAGACAGGTTACGGATAGTGCATTACTCATCCATGGTATGGTACCATATCATCGTACAGACACCATACTTAGCTGGGAATTATATGCGTTTCTCCCAGGGTGATCAAGACAAAGCGACTCAGGTGGCCTGGAGCGTAGTTAGCATGGAGACAGGCAGTCACTTATCACCAGCCTCCAGTTCTGCAGTGTAGGGACTCTCAGGGGTGTCTGTAGCACCTTTGAGCAGACTATTGCCCCCACATCACCAGCCACCTAATAGGACCATTGCATACCACAGTACCACCAGTATGAGCAAGTGTCAGGATTTCACTGGAATTCAGCCCAGGGACTCTGATGCTAACCACACTCCTTCTCCTTTCAGTGAAATAAGATCTGTAATTAATTCAATTCCTGAATCTGAAGTGAATGTATGGGGGGGAAGGTAAAGGGAGGTAAAGAGAAAAGAAACACTTTGAATGCATCTCAACCTGCTAACCTTGGGAGCAAGGACTGGTGGAAGATGTGCGACAAGGACACTCGGTCTGCAGTTGACTGACTGGTAGCTGTTGTAATCCTATAGGGCAAAGTCCCATTATTCTTAATATACTACTGTAGAACAGTATATAATCCCTTGTGAGGAACCGTAGAATGGTTTTCCAGGCGAGGGAATCAGAGAGGCACTAACTAGCCCCCAGACGACCAGGCTGTAGTCTGGGAAGGTCCACCTCCAATAGAAGAGAGATCAGGAACCAGGATGACTTGGAGTATTCGAAGTAGAAGCAGGAATCCCTAAAAGGCACCAAGCAAATCTCAGTATTTGTGGAGGAAAGGGTTAACCTCAGCTGCCCTAACCACCTGAGGGAAATGCAAGGGAACAAAACAAACAAGGTGCAGGGAAGGAAAATGGTGCAAGCTATGAAACCAGAGTAGAGAACCTATCAACTGTGGTTGCAAGGCAAGGTGCAACACTTACTGGCGCGTAAATATTCCCAATTCTAACTGACCCAGAAGTGACTTGAACCTTCTGTCTTCTTCCAGAATGTACAGTCTCTTTTAGAATGTTCTGGCTCTTTCCACTTAGCCCCGGAAGTGCTGATCTGTGTTAGAATGTGACTCCAACCTCCTTCGGCACACCAGCTGCCACTTGGCCATCGACCATAGTCGCCAAGGACGCTCCATAGCAAGCGTGGATCATGGAGTATGAGAAATGTGCCTGTGCTCCTGTGACACTAGATGTGATCCCCCGGAGAGCAGGAACTCCAGGATTCCTGACACCAAGTGATCGGCAAGAATGACCGGAGCCTTAAAGAGTGACGGGCATCTTGGATCACGGCTTAGCCCCACCTCCATCAATGTGACAGATGGGATGTCTGCCACATTTTTTGCAGAAGCAAAGCACCTACCCTACATTCTTAGGACTATGGATAAAATCAATCCTGCTGCACCCTGTTGAGAAGGAAGTACAATGCCTAATTAGAACTTACATTGCCAGAACATGAGATCCAACGTGGCTGTATTGTGATGAGGTAGTTATCACTGCAAATCTGGGCTGAGACTAGAGTAGATGTTCCATTGCCCAACCCATCCCAAACAACTTATTCAATTGAGCAGCCTGTGGCAGAAGTGAGGTCAACATGTAACTGTGAATCGGCCACCTATGATAGTAGTTTGTTGCTTTTGTAAATCTCTTCACCCATTGTCCTTTCAGGCATGATGCTGACGTCTGACTGTGACCCTGCACCCTGAACATCATTGTGAGTCGCTGCACCTAGAGGGTGAAGGTTCCCATCCTGTACCTTTTGTAGGCATGTCACTGGCATACTTGACCTCCGAAGTGGTTGACCATCACCTTTGCGAGGCCCTGCAAACAATACAGAGATGTTGGTTGACAGACGGCTTTCCGCCCTCTGATCGTGAGCTACAGAGATGTTGCATCTCTGTGTCATCTCTGCACTCATCAAGAGGGTCAGCGGCAACTGCACTATGCTTCACCAACCATCCTCCAAGCAATGCGATGATCTGAAGAGCTCACACCATATGAAGACTGTTAGAAATGGGGGTCTCTAGTTGGCAGAGGTAGGTACCTTTGTCCAAATAGGGACCCTTGCTTCTAGTCAGGGAAAGGGGGATGCACTACTAAAATAACCCCTGCTCACCCCCATGGTAGCTTGGCACGAGCAGGCAGGCTTATCTCAGAGGCAGTGTGTAAAGCATTTGTGAACACATACAGTAACCCATTGACAACACTACAGATGGACACAGGTTGTAGTATAAAAATAAGTATTTTTATATAGACTTAACACAAGACCCAAACGACAAAAATCCACAATACAATACGAAAAATATGACTGTCAAATGGTAGAAAATAGCTCAGTTCAATAAAGATGATAAATGCGACACTTTACTCTCAATGTACCTTTGGATGCGTAACGCAAAACAAACAAAAGGATCGCAGGGAAGGTGATGCTTCGATTCCTTACACGCAGAAAGGAGGATGCGTCGGTTTCTTACTGCTGCCTGGTTCCGATGCAATGATGATCTGGTGCGATGCGAGAAAATGGCGTCTTGCTTGCGGTGCGACAACGTAGACGGGATGCGTGCACGCCCGACGGCCGTGCGGCGTCTCGGCGATCTTCTGAGCCGCGACAGGCCCTGAGACACGCTTCTCCGGTGATGCACCAGCGTCCTCTGTGGCGGCGGCACGCTTCTCCGGTGATGCGAGGCGCTTCGGTGATGCGATGGCGACAGCGGCGGCACGTTTACTCTGCAATGCGACGACAACTGCTGCGGCGGCACGCTTCTCCGGTGATGCGGGGCGCTTCAGTGATGCGACAGCGGCAGCGGCTGCACGCTTACTCCGCGATGCGACGACAACTGCTGCGGCGGCGACACACTTCCTCTTATTTGCATCGCGCTTCCAGCTCCCAGCGACACGCAGTCTCTCAGAAGGCCCAACAGCAGTAGGCACTTCAATTCTCAGCAAGGGAATTCAGGAGGGGAGCTGGGGGTGAAGTCTTGTATCCCTGAGACTTCAGGCAGGAGGCAAGCTCAATGTTAAAGCCCTTGGAGATCTTCTTCAAGATGATGAAAGCACACTCAGTCCTTTTCTCCTTTCTTTGGCAATAAAGTAACCACTGCAGGCCAACCCCAACAACACGCAGCATAGGGGTAGTCTCCTCCTTCAGTTTCCTGGTTCTTCCCCTCAGCAAAGGTTCGTCTTGATTCCCAGAAGTGATCTAAAGTCTTGGGGTCTGGGCCCCAATATTTATACTCAAAAATCCTTTGTCTCTGAAGGTGGAGAGTGTCTGTGCCTGACCAAAACCAGTTCTGTGCAGCTTCCTGGCAGGAGGTGTAGACAGCATTGTTGAAAGCAGACCTGGCCCAGGTAGCTGAAAGGAAATCTCCTCCCCCTACTCTCTATTCTATGAGGGCTCAGGGGAGTGAAAGGAAATCCCTGCCCCCTATTCTCTGTTCAGCCAAGGTCCTATTCAGCCCAGCCCTGACCCATCAGACTGCTGGAGCCCAAGCCCTCCTGTCACTCACAAACCAGACAAGCAATACATAACCTAGCAGAGGCAGGCTGGATGGTTAGGCAAGAAAATACCTACTTTCTAAAAGTGGTATTTTCAAACACAGAATGTTAAAACCAACTTCACTAAAAGATGTATTTTATCATTCTGAGTTCAGGCATACTAAATTCGTTTTTCTACCATGTTCCCTGGGTCAGTTAGGATTATAAGATGTTATAATCAAACTGCCCATTCTGGCCTATGGGAGCAGGTAGCTTTGCAATAGGGAAAAACGAAATTGGCTGTAATTCACTATCGGGACATGCCACACACACCAGGGCATGTCCTACCTTTCACATACAATGCACCCTGCCCGCAGGCCTACTTTAGGGGTGGCTAACATGTAGAAAAGGGAAGGTTTAGGGACTGGTAAGTGGGTGCACTTACCAAGTCGACATGGCAGTACTAGACTGGACACAGGCTCTGCAATGGCAGGCCTGAGACATGCTTTCCAAGCTGCTCCGGTGGGTGGCACAACCAGTGCTGCAAGCCCACCAGCAGCATTTGATTTACAGGCCCTGGGCACACGCGGTGCACTGTACTAGGGTCTGACAGTAAATCAAATAAGCCAATCATGGAGTCACTAATCCATACATCAATTTACCATAGGGAGCACTTGCACTTTGGCACTGATTAGCAGTGGCAAAGTGCCCCAAAGCATCTAAACCAGCAAAAACATGTCAGCAACAGAGGCGGCATAGCGAAAAATGGAAGGGAGACCCACGCCAATGGTACCAGGTCTAACACGTGTCTCCTCCAGCTGAAATGTGGGGAGAACTACCCTACCTCTGGGGAGTTCTCTTCACTAAGGCAGAAAAATCTGGACAGACCATCAGCATTGGTGTGTTCTGTACCAGGGCGGTGTTCCACCGTGAAGTCCATCCCCTGTAGAGAAATGGACCACCTCAACAGCTTTGGATTCTCACCCCTCATCTGCATCAACCATCTGAGGGGCCTGTGGTCTGTCTGAACCCGGAAGTGAGTCCCAAACAGGTATGGTCCCAACTTCTTCAGCGCCCAGACCACAGCAAATGCCTCACGCTCAATAGCACTCCACCTCTGTTCCCGTGGAAGTAACCTCCTACTGATGAAGGCTACAGGTTGGTCTAGGCCCTCCTCATTTAACTGTGCCAGAACAGCCCCTACACCATGCTCTGAAGCGTCTGTTTGAACAACAAATTCTTTTGAGAAGTTGGGCACCTGAAGCACGGGGGCCGTGCACATGGCAGTCTTCAAGGCATCAAAAGCTCTCTGACAGGTGTCAGTCCAAATCACTCTCTTGGGCTGCTTCCTGGAAGTCAGCTCTGTCAAGGGTGCAACGATGCTGCCATACCCCTTGACAAATCTCCTGTAATACCCGGTGAGTCCTAGAAAGGCTCTCAACTCTGTCTGGGTCTTGGGGGTTCCCAAGCCGGAATGGTATCAATCTTGGGCTGTAGGGGCAGCACCTGGCCGCTCCCAACCTGGTGTCCCAAGTACACCACGGAACCCTGCCCGATCTGGCACTTACTCGCCTTGCTAGTGAGGCCTGCCCTCCGCAGCGCCATCAACACTTCCCAAAGGTGGCACAGATGTTCTTCCCAACTGGCGCTGAACACTGCGATGTCATCCAGGTAGGCGGCACTGAAATCTTCCAGTCCAACCAACACCTGGTTGACCAACCTCTGAAAGGTGGCAGGGGCATTCTTCATCCCAAAGGGCATAACCCGGAATTGGTAGTGCCCATCTGCTGTGGAGAATGCTGACCTCTCTTTGGCCCCATCAGTCAAGGCGATCTGCCAGTACCCAGACGTTAAGTCAAACGTGCTGAGGTACCGGGCAGCCCCGAACCGATCAATGAGCTCATCAGCTCTGGGGATGGGGTGCGCGTCAGTCCTGGTGACTGAATTGAGTCCTCGGTAGTCCACACAGAACCGGAGTTCGGGCGTGGCACCAAGCGCAGCAGCCTTTGGGACCAAGACCACTGGGCTGGCCCGAGGGCTGTGAGAGGACTCAATCACCCCCAATGCAAACATCTTGGAGACCTCCTCCTTGATGCAAGCTCTCACCCTGTCAGTCACTCTGTAAGCTTTGTGCTTGACAGGAGGACTGTCCCCAGTGTCCACATCATGGACGCACCAATCAGTGACACTAGGAGTCAGGGAAAAAAGGTCAGGAAACTGTCCCAACAGTTGGCGACAGTCTTCCTGCTGCTCAGGTGTCAGGGAGTTGGAAGTTCACACCCTCCACTGACCCATCTTGCTCTGTTGCAGACAGGAGGTCAGGAAGAGGTTGTCTCCTCTTCCATTCCATCATCTGTTGCTAGGAGCATGCCCACTTCAGACCTCTCAAAATGGGGCTTTAGGCGGTTGACATGTAGGACCCGCAAAGGGTTCCTGGGAGATCGCAAGTCCACCAGGTAGGTGACCTCACTCTTGCGCTCCACCACCTCAAATGGTCCGGTCCACTTATCCTGGAGCGTGCAAGGCTCCACGGGGGCCATGACCCACACTTTCTGCCCAGGCTGAAACTCGATCAGAGTGTGGCATTCTGATCATACCACCGTTTCATCTCCTCCTGGCTGGCTTCCAGATTCGCCTCAGCGAGTTGCCTGAATCGCCTAGTCTGGTTTCTAAAGGCCAGCATGTAGCTAAATACATCCTGGGGAGGTTTACTGGGAGCTTTCTCCCAGCCTTCTTTCACCAGACTCAGAGGTCCTCTTACCGGGTGACCATAGAGCAGTTCAAAGGAACTGAACCCTAAGGACTTCTGTGGCACCTCACGGTAAGCAAACAAAAGGCATTGCAAGAGGACGTCCCACTTACGCCTCATGGGTTCTTACAGACCCATAATCATGCCCTTCAGGGTCTGGTTGAATCTCTCAACCAGCCCATTACCTTGGGGGTGGTAAGGAGTGGTGAACTTGTATGTTACACCGTACTCCTGCCACAGGGACTTCATATACTTGGAAATTAAGTTTGTACCACGGTCAGACACCACCTCCTTGGGGAACCCGACACGGGAGAAAATCCCCATCAGCGCACGTCCCACCAAGGGGGCCGTCACTGTCTGAAGAGGTATGGCTTCCGGGTACCGGGTGGCATGGTCCACCAAGACCAGGATGAACCTGTTGCCCATGGCTGTCTTGGGGTCCAGTGGCCCCACAATGTCAATACCCACCCGTTCAAAGGGGGTGCTGACCACAGGGAAAGGCTGGAGGGGAGCCTAGTGCTTCCTCCCACTTTTTCCACTTGCCTGGCAAGTCTGACATGTCCTGCAATGAGTGTCTGAACTCTTGCGCATCTGGGGCCAATAAAAGTGGGTGACAAGCCTTTCAAAGGTCTTGCCCTGCCCCAGATGTCCTGCTAAAGGCACATCATGAGCCAAACCCAGTTGGAAGGCTCTGAAGCACTGGGGTACCACCAGCACACGGGCTGACCCAGGCTCAGCAACCTTAGGCTCGCTATACAGGAGACCATTCTCCCAGTAGATCCAATGTGATCCAGACTGATCACCTGCTGCCTGGTTTGTGGCCTGTTGCTGCAAACCCACAAGAGAAGGGCACTTGTTCTGCTCCTCACAGAACTCCTCCCTGGAGGGTCCTCCTTCTTGCTGCCAATGGGTCAGCTCAGGCAGGTCCCCCAGTTCAGCCACTTGCTCCCCTGTAGGTTCCAGAGCATCGCCCTCAGGTTCTACTTCCTCCTGGAACGTGGGAACTACGGGGGCTGGTTTCCCATGCCCCCTGCCTCTTCTCTTCAAGGCAGGCACCTGGGCCACCCTCTCAGGCTCCAGGTCCTCTTGAACACCTCTACTGGCTGCCATAGACTGAGTGCTCGCGCACGTCCACTCAGGCAGACCCAACATCTCTAGATGAGACCTTCTCTCCACCTCTGTCCAAGGTGAACTTTCTAAATTGGGCCTCAACAGTCTACAGGCATGGCTGGCCTCACAGCTACTTGAAAGGTACCTGAGCCCCCCCCCCCCACTCAAAGGGAACCTGAGCCACTCTGCAGCGGCTCTCTGAGTTGTCCACGGCAACTACTGGGCAGAATGCATTGGGGATCACCTGCTCTTCAGACACCAGCCGACAACTGACAGCTGTCACACTGGCTCCGGTGTCTCTCAGAGCCTCCACCCTTTGGACATTGATGGTCACCCACTGCCTGTATTTTTTAGTGTTATCAGGCAGTTGGGTCCTGGGGACCATCTCACTGTCTCCTAAAGAGACCAAGGACATCGCTATGGGACCCCACCCACCTTGGGCACCCATCTCCTCCCCCAGGGCTACACTAGCCACCTGCCGGGGTGGTACATCAGTGGGTGCTGTCTTTCCATACAAGGGACATTTTGAATCATAAGAGCAGTGGCCCACTTGACCACACTTAAAGCAGTTCCTGGGCCCCCTGTGAACAGGCTTATCTGTCGGGGCCCCTGCCTTCTTCTCAGGGGGAAGCTGGGAACCCTTCCCTTGGTTCCCTTGGGGATTACTTTGGGGCCCTTTCTGGAACTCCCTCTGTTTACCCTTGTCCCCCCCACTCCTCTGCTGGGGACCCTGCCCACCCTTGGCGGAGTCTTCCACGTGACCCTTGTGGACCCGGCTGCTCACCCAGCGGTCCGCCTCCTCAGCAAGCTTCCTAGGGTTAGTCAGCCTACTATCAATAAGGTGCTGGCGTAGCTCTGGAAAACAATTTCCTGACAAGTGCTCCCATGCAATCAAATCAAAGAGCGCGTCAAAATCATTCACTTTGCTACCCTTCACCCAACCATCCAATGCTCTGCAAAAAAAAGTCACATATTCCACCCAAGTACTGGACTCCAACTTTTTGCAATTTCTAAACCTCTGCCTATACAGTTCAGGAGTCAGCCCATACCTAGACATCAATGCTTCCTTCATATGGCTATAAGAATTGTGGACTTCAGAGGGCAAGTCTAACAAGGTATCCCGCCTCTCACTAATGAACCGTCCCCACAACCCGCTCCCCAATCCTTCTCAGGGTCCCGGTGGGAGGACATAGCTATCTCATAGACCTTGAACCACTGACCAATATCATCATTCTTATAAAACTCTTTCACCACATGTTTAGGTATATACACCCTGGCTTCAACAGGCATGGACGGTGTGCTGCCACCAGAGGGAGTAATCTCTAAGCTCCTAGCTTTCAACTCCAACTCCCTCAAACTTCTCTCATGCTCCATTTGCATCATATTTTCCTCTAGGGCCAATTTCTTAATTTCCAATTCCAACTGCCCAACCATCTTAAGCTTGGTCAGCTCCATTTCATGCACCCTACTTCTCTCCCTGTCCTCCAGCTCTCCTGGGGACAGGCCCTTGGAAGAAACACTGCTACCTGCTGGGGAAGGTGCTTTCCTCCCCCCTGGACCCAATGGCCCATCTAGTGCCCCTCTGCCTCTTCAGCCCCCTCCTCATGCTCTTCCACATGCTCAGGGGTACTTTTTGCTTCCACCCAGGCCCTCAGCGCCTTTTGGTACTCATCCTTCTTGGTGAGACCTGTAGTAGCAACTTTCCATTTCCTGCAGAAGCACTTTAGCAGTTTCACATTGTAACTTTCCAACTTTTCTTCTTCAAAATCTAAATCCACAGATGCGATGGATGCTGTTTTGCTCATAATGACTAAACTTGGCAGTACTTGGCAAAAAATAGAAATCCCAGGAAAAACAATCTACCAAAAATGTATGTGGTTGCGTTTGGTCTGCACTCACTAGTAGTGTACACCAATTACTGTATATGAGTCACAAATGCAAGTCCAGAATCCTCACCGCTGACCACCAATGTTAGAAATGGGGGTCTCTAGTTGGCAGAGGTAGGTACCTTTGTCCAAATAGGGACCATTGCTTCTAGTCAGGGAAAGGGGGATACACTACAAAAAAAAACCCTGCTCACCCCCTTGGTAGCTTGGCACGAGTAGGCAGGCTTATCTCAGAGGCAGTGTGTAAAGCATTTGTGAACACATACAGTAACCCAGTGACAACACTACAGATGGACACCACACAGGTTGTAGTATAAAAATAAGTATTTTTATATGGACTTAACACAAGACCCAAACGACAAAAATCCACAATACAATACGAAAAATATGACTGTCAAATGGTAGAAAATAGCTCAGTTCAATAAAGATGATAAATGCGACACTTTACTCTCAATGTACCTTTGGATGCGTAATGCAAAACAAACAAAAGGGTCGCAGGGAAGGTGATGCCTCAATTCCTTATACGCAGAAAGGAGAATGCGTCGGTTTCTTACTGCTGCCCGGTTCCGATGCGATGATGATCCGGTGCGATGCGAGAAAATGGCGTCTTGCTTGCGGTGCAACAATGTAGACGGGATGCGTGCACGCCCGACGGCCGTGCGGTGACTCGGCGTTCTTCTGAGCCGCAACAGGCCCTGTGACACGCTTCTCCAGTGATGCGCCAGTATCCTGTGTGGCGGCGGCACGCTTCTCCGGTGATGCGAGGCGCTTCGGTGATGCGATGGCGACAGCGGCAGCGTCGGCACGCTTACTCTGCGATGCGACGACAACTGCTGCGGCGGCGACACGCTTCCTCTTCGTTGCGTCGCGCTTCCAGCTCCCAGCGACACGCAGTCTCTCAGAAGGCCCAACAGCAGTAGGCACTTCAATTCTCAGCAAGGGAATTCAGGAGGGGAGCTGGGGGTGAAGTCTTGTATCCCTGAGACTTCAGGCAGGAGGCAAGCTCAATGTTAAAGCCCTTGGAGATCTTCTTCAAGATGATGAAAGCACACTCAGTCCTTTTCTCCTTTCTTTGGCAATAAAGTAACCACTGCAGGCCAACCCCAACAACACGCAGCATAGGGGTAGTCTCCTCCTTCAGTTTCCTGGTTCTTCTCCTCAGCAAAAGTTTGTCTTGATTCCCAGAAGTGATCTAAAGTCTTGGGGTCTGGGCCCCAATATTTATACTCAAAAATCCTTTGTCTCTGAAGGCAGAGAGTGTCTGTGCCTGACCAAAACCAGTTCTGTGCAGCTTCCTGGCAGGAGGTGGAGACAGCATTGTTGAAAGCAGACCTGGCCCAGGTAGCTGAAAGGAAATCTCCTCCCCTACTCTCTATTCTATGAGGGCTCAGGGGAGTGAAAGGAAATCCCCGCCCCTACTCTCTATTCAGCCAAGGTCCTATTCAGCCCAGCCCTGACCCATCAGACTGCTGGAGCCCAAGCCCTCCTGTCACTCACAAACCAGACAAGCAATATACAACCTAGCAGAGGCAGGCTGGATGGTTAGGCAAGAAAATACCTACTTTCTAAAAGTGGTATTTTCAAACACAGAATGTTAAAACCAACTTCACTAAAAGATGTATTTTATCATTCTGAGTTCAGGCATACTAAATTCGTTTTTCTACCATGTTCCCTGGGTCAGTTAGGATTATAAGATGTTATAATCAAACTGCCCATTCTGGCCTATGGGAGCAGGTAGCCTTGCAATAGTGAAAAACGAAATTGGCTGTAATTCACTATCAGGACATGCCACACACACCAGGGCATGTCCTACCTTTCACATACAATGCACCCTGCCCGCAGGCCTACTTTAGGGGTGGCTAACATGTAGAAAAGGGAAGGTTTAGGGACTGGTAAGTGGGTGCACTTACCAAGTCGACATGGCAGTACCAGACTGCATACAGGCTCTGCAATGGCAGGCCTGAGACATGCTTTCCAAGCTGCTCCGGTGGGTGGCACAACCAGTGCTGCAAGCCCACCAGCAGCATTTGATTTACAGGCCCTGGGCACACGCGGTGCACTGTACTAGGGTCTGACAGTAAATAAAATAAGCCAATCATGGAGTCACTAATCCATACATCAATTTACCATAGGGAGCACTTGCACTTTGGCACTGATTAGCAGTGGCAAAGTGCCCCAAAGCATCTAAACCAGCAAAAACATGTCAGCAACAGAGGAGGCATAGCGAAAAAATGGAAGGGAGACCCACGCCAATGGTACCAGGTCTAACAAAGACAGACTGACACCAACCAGCTTTTCATGCACTATTTCACTACAGTGCTCTTCTGACTGTGATCCCCAAGAACTTAAAGGCTAGGATGAGACCCTGAGCACTGAGATGGCTAAAACTGTAAGAATACACACAGATCTGTTATTCCTGAGCAGATGCTGTGCTTGAACAAATTCAAAGTTAAAGAAATGTAACTAAGTATGCATTCCACACCCACATCCATAACAAGTCCTGCAGATACTAAGCATAGTCACAATAATAACATTCTGATACTTTTTCAAAATAAGGCCACTGCTTGGACATTATATTTATTGTAAATGATACATGTGTTGCATGAACTCTTTGTGCTACTCCACTGTGCCATCCAGGACTAATCCTTGATTGTTCAGCCTTACTACTCCCCAAAAAGTTAAATCCTGATGAGGAGAAACTTGACAATTCAGTGAGCTTACAGTGATGCAGGGTCCTGGACAGTGGCAGCCCCTTTTAGAAAGACTGCCTAATAGCCCATGACTCACACAGGCCATGGGAACCTTCCTGACATATACTGTGTACAGGACATGCAAATTACACTTAGAGCATGACCCGTGGCCATGCACTTTGGTACTATCAACATACATGGTCTGCTTGTATACTGGGCAGTACATGGAATGCTTAAATGCAGTAAACATTAAGCATGGGCGCGTTATGCCATGTGGGTAATACAAACAGTGCACAAGAACAGTGCCAATGAAATAGACCCAGGCTAAGATCTTTGGAGACTATGCACAGCCATAGTGCTGATGCAGCATATTGGGTCTACTCTCTTGTCATATATCCTCCTCTGATGAACCTTTCTTATCCGCACTGAGGGGTGAGGAGAGTTAGTGTTTCATTAATCAATATCAACCCATTTGGCTACAGAATGAGGACCAGGAAGTGGTAGCTACGGTTAAGAAGGTTTATTACAAATTCTAAATCAAATGAAGGTACACGACTCTTAACACCATGCTATAAAGGAACAGAATAACAACAGGCAGGCCCAACCTACGCAAGAAATTTAGGTGGACAAATATTAGGCAAACAAGCAGTTCAGTAATAGCAACACAAAAGATCAACAACTACCACCGACAGATCAAAGCTGCAAAAAAGAATCCTTGATCCACCGGATCAACACCAGCGCCAACCAAGCTAAAGAACTCTTTACCATCCTCAGAGAGTTCATTTGCCCGTCATCCATCGAAAACCCCATCCCATCTTCACAGAAACTCTGCGTCACCCTCGCCGACAACTTCCAAAACTTCGATCCCCAACCCTAGACTCCCTCAGCCTCTGATCGATCACCACCGCCGACCACCCGCTCTCCACTTGGAAACAGCTCAGCACACAGAACACAGCCACCCATATGAATTCCATCCACTAAGGGCACCCACTGACCCCTGCCCCCACCGAATCTTCAACCTCGAAAGAGACAAGATCAGCCATCAACTCACCACCATCCTCAACGCATCATTAATCACTGCGACCTTTCCCGATGCCTGGAAACATGCCGAAGTCAGACCCCTTCTCAAGAAACCCTCAGCAGACCGATACAAACTCCAGAACTACCGTCCCATCTCACTTCTCCTGTTCTCCGCCAAAGTCCTGGAAAAGGCCATCAACCTCCAACTCACCGAACACCTGGAGAGTAATAACCTACTGGATCCCTCCCATTCAGGCTCCGAATTAACCGCAGCACAGAGACAGCCCTAATTGCCGCAACTGACGACATCCGCACCCTACTCGACAGAGAAGAATCAGCCTCCCTGATTCTGCTTGACCTCTCCACAGCCTTCAACACGATCTCCCACCATACACTAATCAACCGCCTACACCAGATTGGTATAACAGACGACCCACTCACATGGATGGCATCCTTTCTCAAGGGACACACCCAGAGAGTTCCGACTCCCTCCTTTCACGTCGCAAGACAAGCACACCATCTGCGGCGTGCCACAAGGTTCATCCCTCAGTCCAACCCATTTCAACATCTACATGACACCACTCGCAGACATCATCAGATCGCACAACATCAACATCATCCCCTACGCCAACGACACCCAGCTTGTCCTATTGCTCTAAGCCCACCCCACCCCACCTCGACAAAGACAAACTTCTACAACTGTATGAAGAAAGTCTAAGCCTGGATGAAGGACAACTGCCTCAAGCTCAACACAGACAAGACGGAAGTCCTCCTCTTCGGCAAACCCACCACCCTCTGGAACGACACCTGGTGGCCATCAGAACTCGGACCCACACCAAAAGACCACGCCCACAACCTCGGCATCATCCTTGACAGCGAACTCTCAATGAAACATCAGGCCAACGCTGTATCCTCAGCCTGCTTCCACACACTCCGCATGCTCCGCATAATCTTCAAGTGGCTCCCCATCCACACCAGGAAGATGTTAACGCAGCCCCTCATCACCAGCAGACTGGACTACAGCAATGCACTCTATGCAGGCACCACCACTGAAATCATACAAAGACTACAGACGATCCAGAAAGCAGCCGACAGGCTTATCCTCCACCTGCCCAAGAGAACCCACATCTTCCAGTACCTGAAAGACCTCCACTGGCTCCACGTACAGAAGAGATGCCAGTTCAAACTACTGACACAAGCCTACAAAGTCCTCCACGACCAAGGACCCGCCTACATGAACCACTGTCTGCACTTCCACGACCCCCCAGGAACCTCTGCTCCGCACACCTCGCCCTCGCACAGATCCCACGCAGTTGCTGATGCCGTGTCTGAAAGCACTCCTTCTCCCATCTCGCCCCAAAGCTCGGAACACCCTACCCCTCCACCTTCGCACCTCACCCTCGCTGACTGACTTCAGGAAGGAGCTCAAGACCTGGCTTTTCAACTGAGACCTTCAGCCAGTGCCTGGATAGACTCTCGGGTGGCAAGCCGCACTTTACAAATATGACTTGATTGATTGATCAATAGGAGTGTCTGATATTCAGAGAAGAGTCGCAAGATTTGTTGTCTATACATTAGTAAATTTAAATCACCTAAAGTAGAGTTCCAACTAAAAGGATGGTTCAAAAAGTCTAACAGATCTCAAAAATCAGGAATTTCGACAAAGGAAATAAAACTAGGTAAGGAAAAATTAAGTAGGAAAGGTTTCAGCATTTCAGAAGCTCAGTCAAGTGTCTTCTTGGGACATGCAAGTAAGTGTAGCCTAAGCCACACTCAGCAAAGAATCAAGTAAAGCATAGGTCTAAACCTCTCAAGGTCCAATGGGAAAGTGCTCTAAGCATTCAGGAGAAAGAGTCTGAAGGGATCTGCAAAGTATCTGCAAAGAATCTAAAAAGGCATCTGAATCTCCAACGGTGTGAACACTAAGATATAACACAAGCGTCTTCTTGGGCAACACCCCTCTGCACACATCATCAGTGGTCTATTGTCTTTCTCCACTTCTCATGTTTTAGACTGCAACAATTGCTAAATATCCCACACCAAACATGGGACCAACATCATCTTCTCACGCACATGCTGTCCTGTAGTTCCTATATAACCTATAGAGGATCTGCGCTTATGGATAACATAAACTGTGGGATTGGTGGCGGACTGATTCCGTGCACCCCCACCGGATACGTTAGCCTGCCGGTATCAGCTAGCTCACAGTGCCACTATAATCTCCTCTTACCAAGGAGAGAATAGATTCTGGCAACCTCAGAACATGACCACCCTGATCCCTCAGAATCGTGGAAACAATATATTACCTTCCGTTCAGTCACTCGTGCTCACTTAGTTTGTCTCAGAGAGATACACAGAATAAACAGGCTGGGCGTTTTCAATAAGTATTTATTGAACAGTTGTTATTCTGGTGTAGAATAGATGAGCTGCACCAACCATTAGACAGTAGCAGAGATATATGATTAGAAGTACTACGAAAGTAAAGGGATGGTAAAGTTCTACCATCTTGCAGAAATCATGAATATATACAACTACATAAAACACATGATAAAAAGTGCGTACTCCTACAATGCCTCCCTAACTAGATGTACCTAAATGTACCTAGCATCTGTGTAGGTGTTATGCCAAGAATCCCTCTAGGATCTAGTCAACCCCATTACCTGAGAATGAGAGAATATGGGACCCCGTCCTGGTCTCGAGTTGGACACCCCGCGAGGGATGTTAGACCACTGCGAGCTGGAGTGTCTGCATTCAGGAACCTCAGCGTATCTGGTCAGTGTGTCAGCCGGGAAGTCTTGGTCTCCTCTCCTTCTAAGCAAGATGTGATGTATATATACCCATAGGTCTCCCCAGGGGTCCTACCTTGCTGTGTTACTGTGTCGGCCTAAAGGATGACGTCGGGCCTGAACTTTATACAGAGATATTATACAGGAGATGTTAGTCCTGCTGTGCTTCCAAGAATTCGAATTAGGGGGAAACCCGCGTTCTGAATGCAGTGTCGTATCTAGGTAAAAGGTCAGTCCCTAAGAACCGTTATCTATGTAATGTAGGGAAGAATATAGGTGAAAGGTTGCAATGTTACCTGAGCCTATATAGGGTACCTTTATGGAATATAACACCCACTCCTCTTCCGACTGGACGACATATGTAACTTATTACCGTACTACTAGCCTAACTAGATATTGGTACGCACAAAGTTTGAAAACATTTGTTTAGCTACAAACATTTAAAACTTCTAAAAAAATTCTCAAAAAACTTAAAACTGTCTAAAAAAATTTTTTTTCAAGCCATAGGTCTAAAGTGTCCTTAGTTATAGTCCGAAGCACTGTAAGCATTAGAAAGCCATGTATGCCCAATAAATGAAAAGAATGTCAATTTTTGTTTTGAGTTCCAAATTTGAGCTTGTTTTTAAAAAGGGCAAATTTCTTCCAGCACACAATGAGCCAAATGAGTCAAATGTTTATGTGTCCTGGCTGGTAGACGCAACATTTTTGTTGCTTGCTTCCACAGTAGACGGCCCCTGTAGCACCACGCAGAGTACGTCAATTGAGCACAGATGATGTTCCACAATGTCCGCAGCCGGTGCTGGGGCAGCCTGTGCACTGTCCAAAGCCTGGTTGTTAGAGGAGGAGCCGGTGTCCATACCAACAGGTGCTGTTACTACCTGAGGGGGCTCAAGGAATGCCGCCATCAACATTAGAATACGCTGAGCATGGGCCGTTATCAGGTCCAGTAAAGCATTCACGTCCGGTTGCGCACATGATGGGAGTGTCAAACAAAGGTCTAACACGCATTCTTCTCCGCAAAACAGGCATCGTAGAACAGGTAAGATGCAGTCCATCCAGACTGGTCGAAATGACAAGAACCAAGGTGCACTTAGTTCTCTTAAGCGAGGCGTGCCTAGATCTTGTACCATGCGGTCACGGTATTTACGCTCCAGGAGTGCTCTTTCCATCTCCTTGGTGACTGGGACGTCCATTGCGTAGTAAATATAAAACAATCAGGATACCTGCTACTAAAAACAGGATGAGCGGAAATCCTCCAAAGATGCTTCCGCATACGGAGTGTATGAAGTTTGGTATAACTCCAAGTACGATCTGAAAGGTACTCAAAAGTCCAGAACCTATGGTCTTAAATAGGTGGACTATGCCTGTCGTATCAGACATGTTAAAGATACGATTTACCATTTCTGCGAAATGGAAAGGGCAGTTTGTATGAATAAGCGCCTGTATCTCTGCCGAAGACCTTGCGATCTGGAGATCAAAAGTCTCTCGAGCGGAGGTAAAGGGCACAGACTTTTGTAAAAGTATGGCTTTCATTCTGCTTAGAGTATCACACCGTATTAAAGAAACATTCAGTGAAGACCATAACGGCGCCTCCCTGACTGTATGTGTCGGTGGAAACAATACTTGCATACAACAAGTAACCCTGGAGCTCACGGTTACCAGATATGCGATGCCCGGGAGCATTCCACGGCAGCCTTGACTGTTCAGCATCAAGTAACTCTCATTTGAAAGTAGCCTGAATGCTGGAGTAATCACACTAGCTGGGGCACCCCTCAAATGGCAGGACAGGTTCGCTACAGAACCATTACAAGCCCCGTGCAGCATTATATCCTGGCATATGAGTGATCCACTTAAACCGTTCTCACAGTTTGTACCGCTTAGAAACACTTCTCGATCCCCACTCCGGCATCGAAATCTGTATGGTAATACCCATGATTCCTTAATGTATCCCTTACCCATTTCTTCATATCTGCCTGCCTGCTTTTGTTCAAGGCAATATTGAAACTGAAAAGTAGTGACCGGTAGAGTTATGTGGCCATGGATTAGCCATTCTGTGGACGGTAATTCTGCCACTGTAAATGCTAATCTATCCAGTTTTTCGATGCGCAGCATTGTATATTTTGCTCCCCTTTCTATCTGTTTATCTGTTAGATTGTATTCAGAAAACAGAGACGTACTGTTGATATTACGCCAAGGCACATAGCCTGCACGCAAAGATTGCAGCGTCCAGCTTAATAACATAATAGAACGTAATTGAGATTGCCCGTGTTATAATATGGCCAAATCTTGTTCCAGTATGTCTATCGCAGAAGATACAATGTTGCCTAAGGAATATATCCTGGAGGTCAATGTAGTTAACCCATTGTCTACCACTGCTAGGGATCTTTCTAGATTTATACGGTCTATTTCACGTAACCTCTCTGCGGCCTCTTGTTGGGATGTTTTCCAAATTTCATTGTAGACAGCATAATAGAAACATTTCTGACGTGGCTTCCTGGGACCAAGTAAAAAATCCCTGAGATCCACATCCTGTGACAGTAAGGATAAGTGTTGTTTCACCTTTGTGAGTGTTGAGGTTTTTAGCCAATCAAGGCACAACTTCCCAACACTGTAGGATGTCACTACCCCTGGATGTTCTCTCTGTACATAATGTGGATCTGGCCTATGGATAGCAAAACCTTCGGTTTTACCCATGAATCTCGCCTGACAACTATTCGTGTCTATGGGCCAAATCAACCATTTCTTCCAATCGGGGTCTGATCTGTTGTATTGTATAATGTAATTCAACGTAATCTCTTTCTGTGATGTTAAGTTACCCTCGGTGTGTGATGGAGTTGGCAGCCGAGCTGTGTTCAAGTCTTTGTTCTTGGCTAGTCCACTGTCTCGTTCAAAAACATGATTTGCTGAGGGATAAGGCATTCTCTAAACAAAGCTTCTGTTCCCTGAACTTGCCATTCTCTAGTACCCCAGACTGATTTTAAGTCTATGGTGTCTTTCCATAAGTTGAAACCTTGTTCAGACAACTGGGCAATAAAGGAAGCAGAGTAAATCTGTTTGGTGTTTGATAACATATTTTTCTGTGCTGATGTTGGTGCAACCTTATAATAATATGATGCTGTGTCTGACATATTAAACCGTGAAAAATATGGAAACTTGTGTGTAAATGTTTTTGAACTGCCTTTCGGCGGTGTTGGACAATGTTCCCACTGGTGGTAAGTGAACACATTTCTAGGATTTTCAGATTTATGCAGATAGTGTTGATAACAATACATTGTTTCGAAATCTGATGTGCTTTCCAATGTTTCACTATTAAAAAATGCAGCAGTTTTTTCCAAATCAGACAACATGTTATTTACAGTTTTAAAATCCCAATCATCTGAAAATGTACTTGAGGTAATGAGATCACTCAACGATATTTTAAATAAATGAGGAATTCTCAAAAGTTCAGTAGGACCAAATATATCGAAATCATCCTTGTCCCAAACTATACCATCAGGTATAGGAACTGCTGTAATGTTCACTGATGACAAGTCTCTTTGTTCTCGATGAGATGAAGGATGTGGTTTTAAAATTAAATTCATCTTTTGGGCTGCAGAAATTTGTTGAAGGTATTTTCCATTTACAAGCATGCTAAAAACTATTACTAAGCCTAACCAGAAAAGAAAGAAAAGTATCCCGGTGATTACCCATAGTTCTACCCAAGGCGACACCAGGTAAGTTTTTTTAAGAAAGTTCAGAAAGTCTTTAACTTGCTGCTTGCGTGATTTTTGTGCTGGCATCGTTTCCGGTTCACTTGGATCCAAAGAAAACGTATCAAAGTTTATGAAGTAGCCAGAAGCAGTTCGATCAATTGTTGGTATTGCATCAGGATTTGTAGAAATCGTAGTTTGCTCTTGTTGAGGCATGTTGATGTAGACATCTGTATTTGGTCGAATTGAAATTTGTCTTTCATTTTGGTTCTGAATTTGAACTTCAGGTTCAAGGAGAATGAGTTCCATAGCATTATTGCATAGTCCATCATTCCGTGCAGGAGACTCTTCAAATGTGATGAGTCTTTCTGTTTGAACTTCTTGAATTGTAGCGAGAGGAGGGCGTCTGCTACTTTGGAGTCCACGTGGCCTACTACTTAGTATCGGCCACATAGTGTGGTTTGATTAGGTCGATTGAGACAAATCTTTTCTCCTTTTTTCCGGCAAGAGGCGGTAGAAGTACAGTTCTTGTTCCTTCAACTGCTAGGACCTGTACAGGTTTACTGTATGATGGCCCAAATTCTTTCTTGTTCGCTATTTTCTCTCTGACCAGATCCCCGACTTTTGGGATCCAGACAGGTCTTGCCGTGACTGATTTGACTTCCCCAGTGGCGGTCTGCTTCATATGGACATTACTTTGTTGTGTCCTGGACTCATTTAAATCCTGTAAAACAGCCAAACGATCATGGATATCAAAAGGCTTTTCATCCGCCACTGCGCCTTCACAATCAAGATCAGGTAACCACATTCTTGTCCCAAATAGGACCTCATATGGAGTGACCCCCCCTAGAGAACTTCTTGGCATGTTATTCAATGCTCGCTGCACTCCATACAGATGTTTTACCAAACTCTCACCCGTGCCTAATACTCTAGCCGTTAAAAACTACCGAATTTTCCTCTGGATGGTAAGGAGAGGAGTACTGCAAAGCTACACCCAATCCTCGCATGGCCTCCTTGTAAGCCCGAGAGCTAAACGCAGGGCCCTGGTCAGAATGTAATGTCATAGGGTTTCTGCACATACACAGAGCTATGCACAGGATAATAGGACCCCGGAATACAGTGGTTTGCCTACCATATACCGTAGCACCCAAAACCCCAACCCAACTAGCTTAGCATCCCATTAGTACCAAAGCACCAATGATTGGACAATCCAGAACATGGTATCTTTATCTCAGGACTCGCAAGAACACTCTTTCGTCACTCACTCGTACTTGTCCACAATGCGCGTATGAAGAGACACAGGGTAGATTAAAATATTTATTTCAACTTACGTGCTCTAAGGTACAGTACACGTGTCAGCACTAATAGCATAATGCATATGAATAATATAAGCAGCATGGTTACAATTCCATAGAATACAAACGGGGAAAGCATTTCATAACTCAGTGGATAAATGTCTAAATAACATTACCACCCTCCCCGTGCAGTAAGATAGTTTATTATAAAAATAGAAGACCTCTGGGCTTTGACTAGCGAACCCTCATACCTCGGTCTCTAGATGCAGAACTACATCAGCAGACAATCACAGTTCTTCTCCCTGGAAAGGATTCCTCCAAGTGTCTATCGCGCCAGTAAAGCTGCAGTATTAAAGGCACACAAAGTTTCATGGCATTTGCGCCTAATGTTATGTCTGGGTGCGCGAGACTGGCCATATCAGGAAGATCCGAAATACATTGTTATGCGACCTTGTACATGTTGTGCAGTCTGAGCCCAAATCGAACAAGAGAAAAGGTGAAAGACAGAAAGTGCAGACAGCGCAAAAGAACTTGGCAAGAGCAAAGGGCGAGGGAGCCCTGGCTCAGTGTAACGTGCGCAAAGAAAAGCAGCATGGCAGCTAGGCCTAGGCCAACATAACAAGGCAGGCAACAAACCACAAGACACCCTCCCCTGGTCAGTCCGGCGGCCAAGACAGAGTTCCAATAGAGAAAAACACATCCAGTTGAGCACAGGGAGCGCCCACACGGCGAAGGACAGGTCAATCCATGAAAGTGTAAGTGCAGAAAAAAGCCATACCCTCCAAGAGGACATCATTGGAATCGTCAAAAAACATAGATGCCATCCAATCCATGAGATCAAAAGAGCAGGAATGCTCCTCAGCAGAGGGAGCATCCAAAAGCAATGCGGGACAACTTGCGTGATAAACGAAACAGCTTTGTTGTAGGAGATCCTGGGCAGCCGCCCAGATATCCCATTGCGCCAAAATCCCCAGTGCAGCCGCACGCGCCATACAGCCGGCAACGGAACAGTCCTGTTCATGGGCCTCTAAGGGACCCATCAACTGAACAAAATCCGGAACAGACAATGACTAATTGGAGAGGCAATAATCCAAGGTCCAGGTGAAAGGACAGCGGACACAAGTCATTACCGGTTGCACGCAAGTGAAATACGCAAAGCGAAAAGAAAGAGTATATGACACACTCAGTGTCGCCAATGGCAAGACACCAAAACCAGCCAAAGGCGCTCACGGAGCAGCTGGAGGCGGTCCGGATCGAGCAGGTCCCATCGGGGAGCAGCCATTGCGCAGAAAACAAATTAATAGCAGGACACCAGCCGCCAAAGCGATGATCAACGGGAAACCGCCAAAGACGCTGGAAAAAATAGAATGAATAAATGCCGGGATGACACCAAAAATAGTTTGGAAGGAGGACACCAGGCCAGACCCCACAACTTTAAAAAAGTGTACCAGACCCTCAGTGTTAGATGCGTTAAAAATACGATGAATTAACTCCCCAAAATGTTGGGGGAGATTAGTGTTCAAAAGGGCCTGTATTTCACTGTGGGTACTCGCCACCTGGAGAATGAATGTCTCCCGGGCGGACGTGAGCATAACTTCCTCGTTCAATAATAGTGCCTTTATTCTGCTCAGTCTATTGAAATCTGCCTCCATGGTAGGGATGGAAGGCCAAATAGAGATATCAACCTTGCCATGAGGGGGAGGAAAAAGCACATTTTTGCAGCAGACAACCCTGTGCGAAACTGTTACAATGTAAGGAATGCCAGCCTGCAGGCCACAACAGTTCTCGTTATTTAAAAGTAAATAACTACCATTGGAAAGGAGAGTGAAAGTAGGAGAAACAACAGGAGCAGGAATACCTCTCAGCACACAAGCAAGATTAGGAGCGGAAACGCTACATGAGCCATGCAATTTAATGTGTTTACAAATAAGCTGAATGACCCATAGTCGAGTCGCAGGACTCCCCCGTGAGAAAAACTTCCTTGCCGTCCCGAAGGCATTTATATATGAAAGGCAAGGACCAGAGTTCATGCAGGAAAGCACTGCCCAAGGGCTGGTAACGGCCCACAGGATAATGTTTCATGCACGAGTCAAATTCAAACAAGGAAAAAGGTAAAGCGATAACCCCATGAACTAGCCACACAGCAGAATCGAGTTCTGCAACAGAGAACGGCAAAGGATCCATCTTTTCGATATGTAATAAAGTGTAAGTTGCATCTTTCATGGACATGAATTGCTGTTTGTCAGTTAAATTAAAAGGTAGAAACAAGGCAGAGGTGTTCAAAAAATGCCAAGGAACTTTACCTAACTTGAGCGTTTGTAAAGTCCATGCAAACTGCATAACTGAGCGCAATTGATTCTGACCATGATATAACACAGAAACATCATCTTGTACAATATCAACAACAGAGGACACAATATTCTCTAAAGTGTAAATGCGAGAAGACAGGGTATTAATACTATTGTCAACAACAGCAAGCACCTTTTCCAAATTTGCTTGATCTATTTCCCGAAGACGGGAAGCAGCTTCAATTTGTGACAGCTTCCAGAGTTCATTATACGTTTCATAAATGAATCTCTTAGGTCGGGGACCACGAGGTCCCAAAACAAAGTCGGACAGATCAATATTGCCTGAAAGGAGGGACAAATGTTGTTTAACAGAATCAAGGGACGAATGTTGTAGCCATTGTTTGCATAATTTACCAACAGAATATGTAGTGACAGTACGGGAAGCAGTAAATCTCGGATCAGGCCTATCCTGTGTGTAGCCAGTACCTGAGTCGTGAAAACGCATTTGACATGCATTAGATGATATAGGCCATACCAACCAGGGTGACAGATCGATTTCGGAAACATTAAACGAATTATTCTGTAACAGAGCCTGTAGGGCCGCCAGGGACAGGTTAAGACGTGAGCTATCATTAGAAAAACTCGACAGGGATGGAATTGAGGGCGTGTTTAATTGTTTAGTGGTAGCTAAGCCCCAACACGTAGTCTGATAAATAGAATCATTTAGGAACATAATTTGGGTAGGGATAAGGCAAGCACGGTGCAATGCCTCGGTTCCTTGTACCTGCCATGGCTTGGAGCCCCAAATAGATTTCAAATCTACTGTATCCTCCCAGTACTCATAACCACCCACTGCTAGGGCACTTAAAAAGGAACCCGAATAAAGCAATTTGGTGTGTGTTAACATAATTTTCTGAGTTGACGTGGTATTTAGTCTAAAATAATAGGATGCGGGGTTTGACCGATTAAAATCAGTAAAATAGGTAAACTTATTTCGAAGAGTTTGTGAGCTACCTGGCAAGGGGTTTGGACAATGTTCCCATTGGGTGTAGTTAACAGAACTACGCAGGGCACTTGGCTTATGGAGAAAATGATTACCCCAATGTTGGTAACAATACAAATCGGCATAATTCGCAGAATTCATATATAAATCTTCAGCATTAAAAGATGCATAATATTTTAAATCGGCAAACAATGCTTCAAAGGCATGCACATCCCAATCATCAGAATGAATGTTATTTTTACTACATCACCCATTGAAACACGAAGGACATTAGGTACATTAATAATTTCCGTCGGTCCATGGATTTGATAGTTCACTGCATCCCATACGATGCCATCAGCAACTGGGAAAGCTGAAATGTTCACAAATGTGTGGTCACGCTTCATGATGTGAGACGAGGAATGAGGAGCCAAAGTTCCAGAAACATAGTCTACAGCAGAGCGTTCAGGTAAATAGTGACCATTGATTAGTAGAAAAACACTGTGACAAAGCCAATGGACATGAACAAAAAATCAAGAAAAGTACCAACCAGATGTATGTCCAGGGTGGAATCAAAAAATTGTCTCTAAACCAGGATACAAAAATACTGAACTTGGATGGGACTTTGGAAGAGGTGGAATCCGAATCAAAGGAATAACGAGTCGGGCCAAGTGGCGTCGTTGGTTGATGCGCCACCGATTCAGATGCAGGATAGGTATACTCGTCCTCGTCGGTGTTGGTGGAGAGTTGGGGATCAATTATAGTTTCAGGCAAAGGAGAGGATTCAGGCAAATCAACCATCTCAATTACAGCATCAGTGACCGTTCGTGCAGATGGTCCACGAACATATGTCCGATAAATGGCAGGACAAGAGACCGCTGGTGTCACACTATTCAGGATCGGCCAGACGCTGTAGCTTGACATTTTCCACTGAGATGTATCTGTTCTCCTTGCGACCAGGAAGCGGTGGTAGAATGACTGTACGTGTTCCCTTCAAGCCCAGAACTGGAACCGGTGCACGAAAAGAGGGGCCGAATTCTTTTTGTTTTCAACCTTCTCTCGAACCAGTTCTCCAACCTTTGGAAGCCAGCCGGCTACCGAAATCTGCAACGCAGGATCTGTGGCTGAAGGCAAATGTGTAGTTGCAAGTTTGTCTCGGGCTTCTTGTAAGTCCTGTAACATAGCAGAATGATTATCTACATCAAACTTGGCGGATTGCGCCGCGATGTCTGGACCCTCAAGGTCAGGCACAAACATTCTTATGCCAAAGAGCATTTCGTATGGGGTCCGCCCACCCAGAGGTCTTCTAGGGAGATTATTAAGTGCACGCTGAACGGTATACAAGTGGGCCAGCCAGTTCCTGCCAGTACCTATAACTCTAGCTGTTAAGGATTGCTTTAAGTCACGGTTCATTCGTTCAACGATAGAGTTGCCCTCAGGCCTATACGGAGACGAAAATTTCACCCGCACCCCAAGCGAAGCCATTGCATCCTTGTAAGCCCTAGAGGCAAACGCCGGACCTTGGTCCGAATGGAAGGTGCCGCATGCGAAAATTCCCACAAAGACATGCAAATCCCTGATTACATTTTGAGCGTCAGCACTACGTTGTGGCCAGACCCAGAGGAACCGTGTGCACGAGTCCACTGCTACTAAGATGTATTTATAGGCAGTGTCTGATGAGAATGGACCGCAGTGATCCAAGTAAACACACCCAAAGGGTCTGTTAGCAATGCAGAGCGGGGTCTGTGGAGGGCGTGTTACCGTGGAAGGCTTAATCTGTTGACAAACGTCGCAGGAAAGCACAAAAGCACGGGTGTCTTTATACAATCCACGCCACCAATAACGCTGCTGCAAGATGGAAACTGTAGCTGACACACCTGCATGAGCAGAAGCCATGCCTTCGTGTGCAGCTGATATCAAGGCACTCCTGCGGTCCGCGTTGGGGGATCAGCCGATCTCCAACGTCAGGTATTGTTACATAAGGAACCTGTTCGGGACTTAACTTGTAAGAATACTTGGAAGGAAAACCTGTAGGGTAATTAACACCTTCCTTTGTTGCAGCAATAGCTGCTAAAATAACAGAGTCAATTTTAGACATGGACCTGGTAACCGCTGCTACTGAACACGTGACTACTGCCGAACGGGCAGCTTCATCTGCCAGATCGTTACCAATAGCGTGTGCGCCCACCCGCTGATGGCCTAAGGTGTGAACCACCTGTGTGAGGGGCAGACGTTGTTGCAATTCTGCCACTCGAACCCAAAGCATTTTATGCTTAATTGTGCTCCCTTTTGCGTCCTTGTAGTCATTTTTCGACCAGAAAAACAGATTGTCATTGTAAGATTGTACACAGTAGAAGGAATCACATACAATAAGAGTGGTCTCATCCTGAGAAGCGAACTCAAGCGCAAGTAGCAATGCATGCAGCTCGGCCAATTGTGCGGTACTATCTCCAAGTGTGCGAGTGTGCACTACAGAGGATTTGAACGTTCCATTTACAAAGGAACCCGCTACAATAGCACATGCAGCTGAATAAGCGCGCTTGGACCCAGTGGCCGGTTGCGCCGAACCATCTGTGTAGATCACACATTTGTAATCCTCAAGCGGCAATAAAAACAGAGGAGGAGGATGAACGAATTCATACTGTAAGAACTCCTGAGTCTGAAGAGAAGAATCGAAAACAAAGGTGACGTCTGATGACGTCAAGGATGTAGCCCATTGTATCCAACGGGGATGCATTGCTTTTGAGTTCGGTACACTTGCCTTTGTTACTGCCTCTAGGGCAGGACAGGGTGTTACCACCAGAATTCGCTTTCCCTGTGCCAGTGCGCGTTCTTTTAGAATCGCCATTTGCACTGCAGTTAGAACTTTTTCGACAGATGTAAAGCGCAATTCAGCGGAAGTGTACAGATGCGACTTGTATGCGATGGGTACTGTATCACCTTCATTAAAGGTTAAGTACGTGAATCCCACCGCCCCCGGAATTATTCTAATCACCAGGTTTGTGTGGTTATCACGAGTCAAAAGATATTTAGACTCCAATAGGTCTGTCTGCAAAGACTGCAGAATTAAGGTATGCTCAGGCAGCCAGCAAGACCTTGAATAAGTAGGTTGTATCAAAGCATACAAAGGCTTGATACGCTGGGCATATTCGGGAATGTAAGTACGCCCGAAATTCAGGAAACCCAGCAAAGACTGAAGTTTCTTCAGAGTATTTGGGGGCACAAATGTGCACATTTTTCCAAGAAATGGGGGCTAAGCCCTTACCTTCGTTGTTGAGCTCATAGCCCAAGAACAGAACGGTAAATTCAGCAATGTGTGACTTAGCAAAGTTAAATTTGTAACCCTGCTCCGCAAATTCAAGAATAATGCGGTCCACACGGGACAGATGCGGAAATAATTCGTCGTCCGTCAGATAAATGTCATCAACGTACGAACATGCATCTTGATCGATGCTGTCTAGCAAAGAGACAACACGGGCGGCGAATACACCCGGACTATTCTTGTAGCCCATGGGTAAACGCCGGAACTGGAATAATTTACCACCGGATGTGAATGCGGTCCATTGACCACTCTCCGGGGCTAGGTTGTGCGTGTAGAAACCGTTTGAAAGGTCAAGTGTCGTTTTGTATTTTTTACGAACAAGACTGTCTACAAGCGCAGAACTGTGTGTATTCTGCACCGCAAAGTTCCGACAATGAGAATTTAAATGCCGGTAATCCAAAACTAAGCGGTACGATCCATCGGGTTTAGAAACCACGAATAGGGGATTGTTCATAGGTGATACGCATGGTTCGATTACTCCCTGATATTCCAACTGTGTCAGAATTTCGGAGACGGGGCCTTTTGCCTGCCGTTTGATGGGATATTGGGGTTGTGGCTGCGGTAGTGACCGCAAGGGTATTGCATGGGGAGGTGATTCTACATCCCATCCCACATGGTTGCGGTATAACGCTGGAGCCAGGTACACAGCCCACTCAGCTGCAAGTGCTTCAGCTTTGTCTTTTGGGACATGCCGTGAAAAGCTTGGAAGGATTACCTCCTCTCCTTTATGTGCAGCGAGAACGAATGGGGGTGGCCAATCCACCTCTGCTAACAAAATGTCATATGAAGAGGTTAGATTTTCCCAAAAATCCCTGTTATTTCACGCGGTATATCACCTTCAATTTGGATGACTATGTTGTAAAGTCTGTCAGGGGGTGCCACTCTGGTGTCAGCTGTCTCTACAGTAACGAATGTTTCAGTTGCTGTCGCCTCCATATGAGGACGTAGCGCCTACCGCACTATGGTAACTTCCGCGGCGCTGTCTAGGAGGGTCACTGCCCACGTCCAATTCAGGAGTCTCGTTCTCACGGTCTGTGGCATATTTCGCTGTTACAGCGGCAACTTTTTCTTCTGAAATTGCGGTCGAGAAAGGTGAAAGTCTTCTGCTTTCCCTCTGACTTGTTGTCGAGGTTGGTCTCGCTCCTGGGGAGCCTCTCGGCCCCTTCCTCTATCTTGCCGTCCTCCTCCACCAGCCTGTGACGACGTCTGGGCCTGTGAAGAACGAGGAGAACGCGTATCAGAGCTCTGAAACCTTTCTGGTGATTTAATTCTCGACCTATCACGTAAATCATAAGTACGTTCAGAAGAAACCGAAACTGGGGAAGCGCCTCTCGACCCCGGCTTCTTTTGTTGCTTACCCTGTTTTTTCTGTCTCCAACTCTTTTTAGTGAAGACTGGTCTATCATCTTTCTCAGATGTACTTTTTGTTTGTGTAATTTGTGGTTGCGATTGAGTTTGCATTTTTACAAAAGGCTTGTTGCCTAGGCTATTTCTTCCAATTGTTTTATAAGCCCGGGCAATAATTTTCGGTAGTTCGCGAGGCCTGTCCAACTCTGGGACCAAAGCCAAAGCATTCGCTACTTGAAAGTTCATAGCATCGCCCTTGACATTTCCAAGGATCAGTTCAGCTACTACATCAAACACTCCCACTAGTCTCATCCCTAATTCCACAGCCGCTTCAGGGCCATGTTCGTCCTGTACTTTTTTAATTACAGAGGGTAGAACCGTCATGGAAGGAGTACCAAAACATTTTGAATAAACTGCTGCGAACACCTTACCCCAGTTTTCACATGATGTCAAATCGGGGATTAAGTCTTTTGGCAAACTTATCGTAAGGATGCGGTGTTTATCCATCGGGGATGTATGTGGAAACACCGCTTCTATCTGATCGAACTTTTCTGCAAGCCAGTAAGGATAATCGTCCTTATTTTGTGGACGTTTGCCCATCACAGAATTTACCATGACAGGACTTATGGTCACTCCAGCTGCAACAGCTGGTTGGCCAGCGACTACAGGAGCAGCTCCATGGAGGCTACCTGTAACGTATGTCACTAAGGCTCGATGCACTCGCACCAGTTCGGTATGCATAGTGCGCAGATCCGCAATCGGTAATGCCAGATAATTTGGATGCGGGGTATACCCGGCCAATACAGGCCAAGTGGCCCCCTCAATGGATAAGGGGCCTAAACGAACTGCGGTATTTGGTTGTGGGAGGGCGCCATTAAACCAAACACGGTGCTGCCAAGCCGTGAGAGGCACTTCAAGATTAGTATAGGGTCGATAGGCAGCAGGAATAGCGGTGGGTTTATATTCATGAAACAGCTTATCACCTGCATCCACCGCCTCAAAAGTGATCCAAGTGTAAAACACTTCAAAGTGATAAGCCGGATCGGCTTGAACCACAAAGACCAACTCGACCCCAGCATCGGGCACTCCGTATACACCTAGGTGTTCTCGGAGTGGTCCTCGGCTATGTGCAGCTATCGCCACACCAGCCATAACTAAACAATTGTATTCGACAACCTAACAGGGAGCACAAAATGGGTTATTTATGTAACCTTTTTAATAACTTCAAGCTTGAAAGAACCTATAAAACGTTCAATATAGGAGGTATCACCGTCACTTACGCCTCCGGAAGCGTACGTGAGGGTTTTGTGGACAAGCACAAGTACTACTCAAGCATCTCGCAGATAAGCTGCCCCACGTTGGCCGCGCCATGTCATAGGGTTTCTGCACATACACAGAGCTATGCACAGGATAATAGGACCCCGGAATACAGTGGTTTGCCTACCATATACCGTAGCACCCAAAACCCCAACCCAACTAGCTTAGCATCCCATTAGTACCAAAGCACCAATGATTGGACAACCCAGAACACGGTATCTTTATCTCAGGACTCGCAGAAGCAAGAACACTCTTTCGTCACTCACTCGTACTTGTCCACAATGCGCGTATGAAGAGACACAGGGTAGATTAAAATATTTATTTCAACTTACGTGCTCTAAGATACAGTACACGTGTCAGCACTAATAGCATAATGCATATGAATAATATAAGCAGCATGGTTACAATTCCATAGAATACAAACGGGGAAAGCATTTCATAACTCAGTGGATAAATGTCTAAATAACATTACCACCCTCCCCGTGCAGTAAGATAGTTTATTATAAAAATAGAAGACCTCTGGGCTTTGACTAGCGAACCCTCATACCTCGGTCTCTAGATGCAGAACTACATCAGCAGACAATCACAGTTCTTCTCCCTGGAAAGGATTCCTCCAAGTGTCTATCGCGCCAGTAAAGCTGCAGTATTAAAGGCACACAAAGTTTCATGGCATTTGCGCCTAATGTTATGTCTGGGTGCGCGAGACTGGCCATATCAGGAAGATCCGAAATACATTGTTATGCGACCTTGTACATGTTGTGCAGTCTGAGCCCAAATCGAACAAGAGAAAAGGTGAAAGACAGAAAGTGCAGACAGCGCAAAAGAACTTGGCAAGAGCAAAGGGCGAGGGAGCCCTGGCTCAGTGTAACGTGCGCAAAGAAAAGCAGCATGGCAGCTAGGCCTAGGCCAACATAACAAGGCAGGCAACAAACCACAAGACAGTAATGTGCCAATTGCGTATGTCCCTACAAAGACTTGCAAATATTTTATAACAGTTTGAGCGTCAGCCGAGCGTTGGGGCCACACCCATAGGAATCTGGAGCAGGAATCCACTGCAACCATGATATACCTGTAAGCCCCATCTCTTTGTAAGGGGCCGCAGTGGTCCAAGTAAACACACGCTAGTGGTTTGTCAGATATTAATCTTGGTGTCTGTGCTGGACGTGTTACAGTGGAACCTTTCATCTGCTGGCAGATGTCGCATTTCAAGACATAGGGGGATATTCACAAGAACGTGCGCTAAACATCTCCAAAAAATGTCAACGCAACTTTACACATCGCAGCCTATCGCGGGAAAATAACCCCGTGTTAACGTGGAATTCACAACACGGCGGTACCATGCGATAGTCTCCCGAAAACGCGCCCAATGTCCACGATACAACCACAGCGACGGAGATAAAAACACAAACCCCAACACCAAAAAACGTGCGATGAGCCCATTCGCGATGAGGAAATCAGCGATAAGCAGCGCCAGGCCTGCCATACACACACGTCAGGCGGGAAAATCACTACAAAAGGAGAAAAAACACACAAACACAAAATGACCAACACCGAAGCACCATGGAGGCAGCCGGAGCAGGCGCAGAGGACGAGCGCAACCCCACAAGCACCCCGGACGACCAGCCCGGGACCTCGGTGACAGGGAAGGGCAAGGACAAGAAGAAGAGGAAGACGAAGTTTAGTCCGCAGGAGAATAGGATCCTGGTCACGGAGGTGAAAGAACACCATCAACAACTGTTCGTCGCCTCCAATGTGTCATTGGGCACCAAAAATGGATTATGGCGGGCCATCGTGGACAAGGTGAATGCCGTCGGAGAGCACAAGAGGTCAATGGACGAGGTCAAGAGGCGATGGATTGACATCAAGCGCAAGACCAAGGAGAAACTCGCAGGCAACCAGAAGGCAGCAATGCAGACTGGAGGTAGGAGCCCAGTGCCACAGCTGGTGTCAACAGTCATCAGTGTGGAGACCGTGGCAGGAGTCGGGGGACAGGACACTGCTCGACATGACACAACACCACAGCAACAGGGTGAGTAACCACCAGGTACTGGGGGGACGGGGGAGATGGCCACAATGGCACACATGCACAATCAAGCAGTGCACACCCACAATGACTCTGGATCATGGCCCTGATCTACACACTGTCACAATGTACATTGCCATGCTGTCTGAATGTCAACATGTACCATGCGGCCACATACATGAGGACACATTGTAACACAGCATCTCCCCTTCACATTGCAGGGGCACCGTCAATGCCACCTGCAGAGCAGTCCCAGCCACTCTTCACTGATGACGAGGAGGACACCACCAGCATCGACACCCAAGCCCTCCAAGAACTCATCCGCAAATCACCTCCAGGACCAGGGCAGTCCAGCTGCATCGAGGAGACCCCACCCACTCCACAAACCACCCAGCAGGAGGCACCCACAACCCCGGCTGTCTCCCAAGACCCCCCGAACAACACATGGCCTTCCAACGCCGTGTGTTGGAGGTCCAGAGGGAGATGGCTGAGCAGGTGTGGGTGGGGTTCGACCTCATGGCTACAAAACTGGATGCCATCCATGGGTGTCTGAGTCCCATCAGGGACCACCTCCAGTCCCTAACGGACACCCACATGCCACTCCATGGTCTCCAACGAGCCCTGGCTGACATCGCTGGAGTCTTGACTCGGAGACAAGAACACCTGTCCGCTCAGAGTGGCTCCAGCGATCTCAGCCGTGAGATGGCACACATGCGGAGGCTCATGGAGGAAATGGTGCGGATGGAGGCAGAAAGGATGGCAGCCACCGCTGCACATCAGCGAAATGTAGCTGGGATCTACCATGCCCTGCATGTCCTCATCATTGCATTGCTGCTACAAGGCGTGGCGCTGATGAATGCTGCTGCCCCTACATCATCCACATCTCCGCCCCCTGGTGTGTCCGTGCCTCACAGTGCGGCAGACGTTTCCACTCCGGCACCTGATGTGTCCCTGCCACACAGTGCGGCCGACAATCACCTCCGGCCCCTGATGTGTCAGTGGCACACAGTGCTGCAGCCGGAACAGCACCACCCACAGGTGGGGCAGGGCACACATCCGAGGACGTGGCTGGCTTTGGGATCAGAAGGAGGCACTAGCATTCATTTCCGCCACCTGGCCTGTTGCTCCTTGGTGCCGCACATGGCCCAATGACCTCCCACTGACCCCCGATACACTCTGCGGCACTCACCTTGGACCGCGACATGGACTTCCATATCCTGTTTGGTGACCAATGACATGGCGACCAGACTGAGGACTGTACTCTTGTTCATCCTTTGTACTTGTCATTCCCCGATGGACTCTGGCTGGCCCTCCATGGGCCCATATTGTGAAGTGGGGTTGGCATGGCCCTGTACTGCTCCAGCTGCTAAACTCCACTGGATGTGCAATAAACATTCAGTAACGCACTGCTGTGTCATGTCTTTCATCATTCAAGTATGAATGTGTGGATGAATGTAGGGTCAGTGATTCCCCCGAACGTCAATGATGCTCATCTAGTGGGATTCCATTCACAGTGTGCTATGTTGCCGATTGCGTTGCGGGTGCGGTAGACACCACAACAGGGACACACGCATTAGTCACTTCCTTGTCCGGACATGGACTGCACCATGCCCAGAGCCCCCGAGTCATTGTTGCAAGCCCTGCGCTGGTCCGGCGTACGCCAGGACAGACCACTCTGCTTACGCTCCGAGGGGGGGGCCACATAACCACATGTCACAGGTATACACGCTAGTGGTCTGCAGGTCGCTGGTCTAGTTGTCAGCATGTCGCGGCCACTCCCTGAGGGCAGGTTTGCACACACACCACACCCATCCGGCGCAGGCGTCACAGGCCATGTGACCCCGAGTATATAAGGGGCCGGCAATGTCACATTCCCCACTGCCGGAGGTGACTGGATGACGAACGCATGCCACGGGGCTCCAATCATGAAGGGCCCATGAGTTGTTGCGCACAGGGTTAGTGGCACCCGAGGCCTTGCGGCCGCACGGGCCTACCACCACGTGGTGCTGTCTGGGGTTGCACAGGGTTAGTGGCACCCGAAGCCTTGCAGCCGTCACGGGCCTACCACCACGTGGCGCTGACTGGGGTTGCACAGGGTTAGTGGCTCCCAAAGCCTTGCGGCCGCACGGGCCTACCACCACGTGGCACTGACTGGGGTTGCACAGGGTTAGTGGCACCCGAAGCCTTGCGGCCGTCACGGGCCTACCACCACGTGGCGCTGACTGGGGTTGCACAGGGTTAGTGGCACCGAAATTTCTGAGCGGGTGTGCAGCCTGCGATGATGACGTGTGCAGTGATGTGGTCTCTGCCATTGATGCCTCAGGACTCAGCGCCATGTGTGGGACCTGCTGGGCCGCAGTGCGGGTCCGCATGATGTGGAGCATGCCATGGTGGCGGGACCCGGGCCTGGAGCTTGCACGGGCACGTGGTGTGCCCACTGGTGGACACACCATTGGCAAAAGGTGAGCAGTGGGACCTGGGTGCGCAAGGGCGGACAGCCAGCGCTGGCTGGCGGGAGGGGTAGGTGCGGCTGCATGTGTGCGCAGGGGCAGACAGGCATTGTTGCCGTGTGCAGTGGGATGGACTCTGACATGATTGACTCTTGCCTCGATTACAGGTTGCAGACCTGGTGGCTTGCAGTGTATCCCGGCACTTGGTTGGAGACACACCGGTGGCAGCAGGTGAGCAGTGGTGCCTGGGTGCGCGAGGGGGGCAGTGTCCTTCCTTCTCTCTCTCTCTTTCTCTCTCTTCATTTCACTCTCCCTCTCCCTTCCTTTCCTTCTCTCTCTCTCCCTCTCCCTTCCTTTCCTTCTCTCTCTCTCTCTCTCTCCCTCTCTTCATTTCTCTCTCTCTCTCTCTCTCCCTCTCCCTTCCTTTCCTTCTCTCTCTCTCTCCCTTCCTTTCCTTCTCTCTCTCTCTCTCCCTTTCTTTCTTTCTCTCTCTCTGCCTTTCTTTCCTTCTCTGTTTCTCTGTGTCTCGCTCCTTCGATGTGCGCATGACACACGTTCTAATTTTGTGCTTTATTTTCCAGGCTGTGACATCAGGATTGTCCCGGACGGACCCGACAGGAGTCTTCCGCATTGGTGTTTTGTATTGTATTCAATAAAGTTTTTGGTTGTTACTTCAATGATGAGTGACTGTTTCTCGTTCTTCTGACCACACGTGTGTTTCTGTTTGTCATTGTGCGACGTCATGCGCTTTTTGTGGCTCTTGTGTCATATATGGTATGTGTTTGTCCGGGGGGGGCCTGGGGCGGGTCCTGGGGGTGGTGGTGGGCCTGGGGGTGGTGGCGGTGGGTGTTGTGGCCCTCATGGGTCTCTGAGCTGCATGATCATTGTCTCCACAGCATCTGTGGGTCTTCAGATGTGGCTCTGGCCTGGGCTCTCTTTCATGCTGCAGGTAGTCGTCCTGCTCAACACCAGCAAAAGGCAGGTGTTAATTCCCTGCTGCTACTGCGGCTTATCGCCTGTTTTTGGTTCGCATCGCAGATCTGGCAGTTCGTTGTGAAAGTGGTGTAGTGGTGTTTTGGTGTGTTTTTGCACGGGAACGCCTACTCTGCATCTCATTAGGGTTAGTTGGTGGTGTCACCCGTGGAGGTAAATGTTGAGGCAGTTATCGCGGGAATACTTGCGTTGTCTGCAGTTTGCAACCGCTTGTGAATGGGGTGTTAAATCTGTCACCACTTTTGTTGCGTTAAGTTGGCGATAACTCGGAGATAAGTCCTTGTGAATATCCCCCATAGTCTTTAGTCTGCTTAGTTAACCCAGGCCACCAATAGCGTTGTTTCAATAAAGAAACAGTTGCCGTAACTCCTGCATCTGCAGAACCTATCCCTTCGTGTGCTGTTAGAATTAAACCTAACCTATGATTCATGTTTGGAATTACTCTATCCCCCACTCCAGGAATCTGAGCAATGGGATGTTATTGGCATCTAACTTGTAGGAGTACTTGAGTGGAAACCTTTTTGGTACTGCTCCGCTGTCTTTGCAAGAAGCAATGACAGCCACCATAATCTCACCGTCTATTCTCGTTTTAGAACGAGTGATTGCAGCTATGGAAGCCGTGCGTACAACCCCCTTTGCGGCTTCATCAGCCAATGAATTACCTTCAATGTGAACGCCATCACGCTGATGACTCAGTGTATGTATCACATGAGCTCTCGGTAGTTCGGTTTTCAACTCCACTACCTGTTCCCATTGCATTTTATGCTTAATTGTGCCACCTTTTGCATCTTTGAACCCATTTTGAACCCAGTGCTGCAAATATTCATTATATGACTGTAAATAGTAAAATGAATCCACACAATTAGTATGGGGAATTCTCGATCCGTATTTACCAGTGCCAGTATCAAGGCTTTCAACTCTGCTAGCTGTGCCGTACAGTCTCCTAGAGATTGCATTTTTGTGCATCTTGGGTGGAACTTTCCATCCCGCATGCTGCACTGTATTGTTGCTTACTTACTATGGCCGGTTGAGCTGATCCGTCAGTGTAAATTATATATTCATACTGATCTAGAGGCATTATTTAGTTTGGTAGAGGATATTCTTGTTCGTATTGCAGAAATGCTTGTGTCTTTAAATTTGGGTCGTACCTGTATTCTACATCTGTTGCAGTGAGAGAATTAGCCCATTGTATCCATCTTGAATGTAAGGCTTTAGCGTTGGGAACGCTTGCCTTTGTCGCAGCCTCTAAGGCTGGAACCGGAGTCACTACTATTATTCGTTTCCCTTGTGCCAGTGCTCTTTCTCTCACTACAGCAGTCTGTACTGCTGTTAGAATCTTTTCTGTAGATGCAAAGCGCATCTCAGCATTTGTGTACAGATGTGATTTGTATGCAATTGGTACTGTTTCACCTTCATTATATGTAAGATAGGTGTACCCAGATTGACCTGCAACTATACGGATCACCAGGTTGCGTACGTTTACGCGTGTCTGTAAGTGTTTGGAAGCTATCATGTCAGCTTGTAAGGAACAAAGTGTATCTGTGTGTTCCTGTGTCCATTGTTTTACTGAAAAATCAGGTTTTATTAAATCGTAGAAAGGTTTTACTCTTTCTGCGTTATCTAAAATGTAAGTTCTACCAAAATTTAGGAATATCAGGATTGATTGTAAATTTTTCAATGATTTTGGAGGTTGGAGCAGCGCGCATGTTTCTAAAAAATTGGCTGCCAAGCTTTTCCCTTCACTTGAAAGCTCATATCCTAAAAACAAAACACTGAGGTGGGCAATTTTTGATTTTTTAAAGTTGAATTTGTAGCCCTCAGATGCAAATCCCAAAGTTATGGTGTTCACTCTGTTCAAGTGCTCCTCTAGGTCATCGTCCGTTAGATAAATATCATCGACATAGGACAATGCCTCTTCATCCAAATTTTGAAGTAACTCAGTTAGTCTGGCCGAAAACAACTCCGGGCTGTTCTTATACCCCTGGGGGAGTCGACAAAATTGACGCTGTGACCCTAGTGCTGAGAATGCTGTTAGATACCTGCTTTCAGGCACTATATTTTGGCAGATATCAAGTGTCGTTTTATATTTTTTACGCACAATGTTATTCATTAATGCGGCACTGTGTGCATTTTGGACTGCAAATGTCTTAGTGCAAGTGTTTAGATGTCTATAATCTAAAACTAAACGATATGAATTGTCAGGTTTCATGACCGGAAACAAAGGATTATTCATCGATGAGGTGCAATTTTCGATCACCCCTTGGTATTCAAGTTGATCTAAGATCTCCCTGACCTGTTTTTTAGCTTCTTGCTTTATTGGATACTGCCTCTGTGCAGTTGGAGTATTTTTTAAAGGAATTATGTGGTGGGTTGAATCCTCATCCCATCCAACATGGTTTTTGTATAATGCAGGGGCTTGGGCTACCGCCCAGTCCTGCGCATATGTGTATTTTAGGTGCCTGGGAATATGGTCTGAGAATGCCGGTAAAATTACCGTTTCTCCCTTAGGGCAATCCATGACGAATGTTGGCGGCCAATCTTGTTCAGCTAACAAAATGTCATAGCCAAATGACAGATTCTCCCAAAAGAGACCTCTAACTGTCCTACATTTGTCCCCCTCCATTTGGAGTGTTATTTCATATAACTTATGTGGGACACTTACCCTAGTATCAGGTGTCTCTACCGTGATATAATCATTCAAGTCTGCTGTCACCAGAAATTCCATCAGGTTCTGGCGAGCTATTGTTACTTCTGCCGCACTGTCTAGCATCGTCAGAGCCCATTCCCCGTTCAGTAGTGGAGTCCTCAGAATTCTGGGCATGTCTGATCTTTAGACCTGCAACCTTCTTCTTTTGAACTGTGGCTTTTGCTTTGGTTTGTCTTCTTTTTTAGAAGTGTAATCTTGAGCGTGCTGCTTGTCTCTGGACTTTGTACGCTCTTCTTGTCTGTCTGACTGTCCTTCCCACTCAGGGTTTTTCGATGAACCCTGAAAGGAATGAGAGGAACGTGTATCAGTATCCTGATACCTGTCAGGTTTCCTAATATTATCCCTATTCCTAAGGTTATACCACTTTTCGGAGGGCTCCTGTGGAGGAGATCTACCTCTGGATTGAGATCTGTTTCCTTTAAAGTTTTGTTGTTTTTTATTGTCCCACTTCTTCTTTGTTGAAGCAGGTATCTGCTTAGAATTGTCCTTTTCAGGACTGCCCATCAGTTGTGGTTTAAAGCTTTCCCACCCAAACTGTCTCTGCCTAATTCTGCATATGCAGTTTCAATTATTTTCGGTAGTTCATTTTCTTGTTCTAAAGGACTGAACTCCCTTAGGCGTTGGTGGATAGCCACTGAAGCTGCTTCCCCTTTAATATTAGCTAGTATTATGGCTGATACCTGGGCATAGTTACCTAGTAACTTCATTCCTAAGTTCAGAGCAGGTTCTGCTCCGTACTCGTTTTGTATTTGTCTCAATACATCTGGTACTACTGCTAATGATGGATACCATGAGTTCTGGTATAAATGGCAGCAAAGACTATACCCCAAGTGGTAAAATCCTCTATTTGTGGTGTTATCTCCATGGGCAAGCAGATTGTTAGCATTCTGTGTTTTTCATACGGGGTAGTATTCGGGAATACTTCCTCTAGCTGTGTTATTTTCTGAGCTACCCAGAATGGCATTTGTTCACATTTTGTGGGCATTTTACCCATCACCGAGTGTAATGTTTGTGGTGTGATTTTAGTTGCTGTACTCGGAACTTGAGTTCCATTTGTTGCAACTATTGCTGGTTGGACTATAAGTGTCCTCATGACGAATTGTGTCAAGTTTCTGCAAATTTTTATCAATTCTTTGTGTTGTGTGAGTAAGTCTCCTGGTGGCATTGTTTCAATGTCAGGATGTGGTGTGTAGGCCGCTAATATTGGCCATGTTGCCCCTTCTCTTCCGAGCGGGCCGAGTCTCACTCTTCTTCTTATATGGGGTAGGGCGCCTTTAAACCAGTATAAGTGTTCCTCTTATGTGAGCAGAACCTCAATGTCCTCAAACTGACAATATTCCGCTGGTGCATCTCCTTCTGTGTAGGAGTGAAATGTTTTTGTTCTTGCATTTGCTGCTGGGAATGTAACCACGAATAAAATACCTCTGTTCTATATGATTTGTGTGCCTCATTCACGAAAGCTACTATGCCACCCCTGGCTGTTACACCATGCGCAAGCAGTTTCAGGGTGACTGTATTTCTCAAATTTTCTGCAATCGGAATTGCGTCTGCATTTTCTTCTTCATCTGAGAGGTGCAAACTATACACAACTCCTCCTGCGACTTCCATGTCTTCCGTCCAGTCATTTTTTTAGAGGACGAATATTTTCAAGGAAACTAAGATAAGGTGTTTTTGCACAATTTTAGGAACACTGTGTCCTTCAAGCTTGATTAACCAACAGCCAATAAATAGGATTTTTAGCCTACTCAGCTGTGGCGGAGTTTGTGCCTCACCCACTCCAGATGTCTCTGGTGTTTTGTGAGTAGGGGTCTCTGAGAATAGCATGACTGAACTACTCAGATTCTACTGTTAAATAAGTACCCAACCAACGTTGGCGGCGCCATGTCGTGTAGTTCCTATATAACCTATACAGGATCTGCGCAGTTTGAATAACAAAACTGTGGGATTGGTGGCAGACTGATTCCGTGCACCCCCACCGGATACGTTAGCCTGTCTGTATCAGCCAGGCTCACAGTGCCACTATAATCTCCTCTTACGAAGTGAGAGAATAGATTCTGGCATCCTCAGAACATGACCACCCTGATCCCTCAGAATCGTGGAAACAATATATTACCTTCCGTTCAGTCTACTCGTGCTCACTTAGTTTGTCTCAGAGAGATACACAGAATAAACAGGCTGGGCGTTTTCAATAAGTATTTATTGAACAGTTGTTATTCTGGTGTAGAATAGATGAGCTACAACAACCATTAGACAGTAGCAGAGCTATATGATTAGAAGTACTACGAAAGTAAAGGGATGGTAAAGTTCTACCATCTTGCAGAAATCATGAATATATACAAGTACATAAAACACATGATAAAAAGTGCGTACTCCTACAATGCCTCCCTAACTAGATGTACCTAAATGTACCTAGCATCTGTGTAGGTGTTATGCCAAGAATCCCTCTAAGATCTAGTCAACCCCATTACCTGGAGAATGAGAGAATATGGGACCCCGTCCTGGTCTCGAGTTGGACACCCGCGAGGATGTTAGACCACTGCGAGCTGGAGTGTCTGCATTCAGGAACCTCAGCATCTCTGGTCAGTGTGTCAGCCGGGAAGTCTCGGTCCCTCTCCTTCCAAGCAAGATGTGATGTATATATACCCATAGGGCTCCCCAGGGGTCCTACCTTGCTGTCTTACTGTGTCGGCCTAAAGATGACATCAAGCCTGAACTTTATACAGAGATATTATACAGGAAATGTTAGTCCTGCTGTGCTTCCAAGAAGCCTCATGCATAATGTATGAGATTTGAACTAGGGGGAAACCCGCGTTCTGAATGCAGTGTTGTATCTAAGTAAAAGGTCAGTCCCTAGGAACCGTTATGTATGTAATGTAGGGAAGAATATAGGTGAAAGGTTGCAATGTTACCTGCGCCTATATAGGGTACCTATATGGAATATAACAAGGCCAAGTTGAAACATTGCTGAATAGGCCTTTCAGTTAACACTCTGGTCCTCCATGTTCTTTCGTCAAGGTCGTCAAGGTCTTTTACTCAGGCTCTCTCTCTATCGCTAGTACAGTAATGTATCTATTCTACAACTAACAATGCGTGTGAATACCTGCAAGAAATGTCATGTTACCAGAAAATGTGAAACAGTATTTTATGCAGCATGTTAATCAGGCCTACCAAAGACAACTTAAGTATTAACTCAATAGTGCACATTTAATACGAGTTTGCACATTTAAACACAAATGAATATGAATTTGGACAGTACATTAGATTCATATTACATAGAGCATACAGTAAAAATCTTACATTTGTATACGTCAGTATGTCTAAGAACTACATTTAAATAAAATATATGAAATATTAATGCACAAATTACATACACTTTATCATTTCTAGTGTAATCACATTCTACATATGTGAGGATGGTCCTTATTCAGTTATCTAAGTAGTAAACTTTATTCAGTGCATCTGAAAGAAACAGTTAGTTATAGATTCCTTACCTTAGAATTACCCCCAGGCGTCAGACTGGATCCGGAAAGTTTTTCGTCAGCAGTACCTCTGCGCGTCGGAAGGTAGCGTCAGTCGGCTTCGTGTCCGTCATTGGCGTCGTGGTCGCCGGGATGACATCGCGGTAGCTACTTAGACACCGCCTCACTCGCACGTCAGTTCTTTCTTTTTCCGTGCCAGCCAGCGCAGATCCGGAGAGAGCGATACCCTCCAGTCATTTTTTGACTGAACTTTTGAGCCGACTTTTGTCGACGTCTTTTGAGTCTTAACCGACTCCTGGTGCACGAGGATGCCCGGCTTCAAGGCCTGCGGTTCCTGTTCCCGCATTATGTCGGTAATGGATCTGCACCGCGTGTGCCTCTTTTGCCTGGAGCGCGACCACGACCCCAAGTCGTGCTCCGACTGCCGGACCATGGCTCCGAAGTCTTTGCGGGAGTGGTCCCGAAAGCTACTTGAGTGCGGGTAGTTGGCTCCGTGCCGTTCGAGGTCCCGGTCGCGAGGGAGGTCGAGGAACCGGTCGCGGAGCCATCACCACTCGTCATCCAAGTCTTCGCACTCGGGGTCAGGTAAGTCGAAGCACAAGAAGAAGTCGAAGAAGTATCGTCGCTCTTCGACTTCTTCCTGTCCGTCGGTTGACGCGACGAGGGATGCGGGTGGTGCCACTCCCGCGGTTCCGCGTGCGGAGCCTGAAGGATCGACTCCGAGCTTCCTTCCCCTTCCGGGACCCGGAGCGACCCCTGCCCAGCTTCGTCAGTTTTACGAAGCCATGCATCCCATCTTTGGGCAGCCCGACTCCGCCGGCGCGCCTTCGTGCCCTGCGGACTCGGTTGGGGGCCCTAGGCCTTCTCTGCCGGCGGCTCCGGCCCCGGCGCTGCAGGGCCCCCTTGGATCCAGGCTTGGATCCGGATCGGCGCCGGTCGACCTTGTGACACCTCCACTGGCGCCGACTCCACCGGCACCGCGTCCGCTGCCGGCTGGAGGTCCCCGGCTCCCACCTCCATGTGGATACGGAGTCGGACCGGCATCGGCCGACGCCGGATCCGACGCCGATGGGTACTTTTGTGCCTGCATTCCACCCTGGCCATTTTCAGCCAGTTTGGCAGCCAGAGGAGGTTGAGGAAGACTGGGAGGGGTCTGAGGACCCTCTCACTGCTCAGTTGGAGTACAACCAGGACTGGAGAGAGGACCTGGGGATGCCAGTGGTCTGGACACTTCACCAGACCTTGGCATGTTGCTCCCCTCCTACCGTGGCTACAGAGGAGGGAGCGTCTTACGCAGTGGTGTTGCGTGAGGGCGGCCGAGGCCCTAAACCTCGAGCTACCTACTGTGGCAGTCAGGACTAACTTCCTGACAGAGGTGCTTCAACCGGCAGCGAGCTCTTCGGAGCCACTGCTGCCATTTAATGAGGCCCTTACGGACATCCTTTTGGGCACCTGGTCCAGGCCCACTACAGGGGTTCCTGTGGATAGGATGGTTGCCCGACGCCACACCGCCCGGCTCCAGGTGACCCCACTTTCCTCTCCCAACACCCTTCCCCCGAGAGCTTGGTGGTCCAAGCCTCGGCGTCCCAAAGCGCATTCCCTGCCGCACCACCGGACAGGGAATCCAAGAAGCTGGATCAGCTTGGGAAGAAGTTGTTTTCTTCCTCCAGCTTAGGGCTGCAGTCGGTGAACACCGCATGCCTCTTGGGCCGTTATTCCCACTCTGTGTGTGATACGGTGGCGCAAGTGCTGCCTCAGTGTCCGGAGGAGGTCCGGACCGTGCTCTCCCGCGCTGTTGCCGAGGGGAGAGACGCAGCAAAGTTTGCCATTCGTTGTGGACTGGACACTGCCGACTCACTGCGTAGGACCATTTCAACGTCGGTGGCGCTTCGCTGTCACGCCTGTTTGAGGACGACTGGCTTTTCTGGGGATGTCCAGAACACCTTGCTGGACATGCCTTTTGATGGCCGTTGCCTGTTCGGCGACAAGGCAGACAGTGCGCTAGAGTGCTTCAAGGACTCTCGTGCTACGGCCAAGTACTTGGGCCTCTCCACCATGTGCCCTGCATGGTCTGCTTTTTGCCCCTTTTGTGGCCACGGAAGGGGTGCCCCACCACGTTCCTTTCAGAGCCACAGGCCAGCGCAAGCTGTTCCACCTCAGTGCAGCCGAGGACGTGGGGACCACCGCCGTGGTTCTGGGGGCCAGCGAGCGGGCCAGTCCGCCACCGCCCCCTCTGCAGCAGCCTCCAAACCCTCCTAGTCCGACCTTTCAGGGCCACCAAACACCAGTGGGCGGCAGGATCCGCCATCACCACCCCCACTGGCGCACCATCACGTCGGACAGGTGGGTTTTGCAAATAGTCCGAAGGGGCTACTCCCTCCCCTTCGAGACTACCCCTCCCTCCATGCCACCCAAGTATCATCGCATGTCGGAGGATCATCTGACCCTTCTCCAACAGAAAGTTACAGCTCTCTTGGCCAAGGGAGCCATCGAGCGCGTCCCTGCCCCAAAAGTAGGTCGTGGTTGTTATTCCCACTACTTTCTGGTGCCCAAGAAGGACAAGGGCCTGCGTCCTATCTTGGATCTCAGGGACGTCAACCGCTTCCTCCGGAAGGAGAGGTTCAAAATGTTGACCCTGACTCATGTCTTGTCTGCCCTCGACCCTGGAGACTGGGTGGTAGCGTTGGACTTGCAGGACACTTATTGCCACATCCCCGTCCTGCCGGCCTACCGGCTTTACGTGCGGTTCACGGTAGGCCACGAGCACTTTTAGTTTACCGTGCTCCCCTTTGGCCTTACCAGCGCCCCCCGTGTGTTCACGAAAGTGATGGCGGTGGTTGCAGCTCATCTACGCAGATCAGGGGTTCCAGTCTTCCCCTATCTCGATGACTGGCTGTTGAAGGCGGGCTCGCCCCAGGCAGTCGTTTCCCACCTCCAGACTACGGCCGACCTCCTGCATTCGCTGGGGTTTTCCATCAACGTGCCGAAGTCACACCTGACCCCCTCTCAGAAGCTCCTCTTCATCGGAGCGGTTCTGGACACGGTGCAGTTTCGGGTTTATCCTCCCGAACAGCTAGTCCGGGATATTCGGCTATGATTCCGATCTTTCGGCCTCTATCCCGGGTTTCGGTCAGGATGACCCTGAGGCTGCTGGACCTCATGGCCTCCTGCATCCTGCTGGTCGATCATGCCAGGTGGCATATGCGGGCTCTGTAGTGGGACCTGAAGTTCCAGTGGGCGCAGCATCAGGGGAATCTGTCCGATTGTGTCCAGATCTCGGAGGGCACTGCACGCCAATTGCAGTGGTGGCTCATGAACCAGGATTGGGTCAACAGCAGATCCCTCTCCCTTCCCCAACCAGAACACACAGTGGTGACAGACGCGTCCCTTCTGGGATGGGGCGGCCACATGGGAGAAGCGGAAATCAGAGGCCTCTGGTCTCCGGCGGAGTCCGGGCTCCACATCAACCTTCTGGAGCTGCGGGCGATCCGGCTTGCACTGAAAGCATTCCTTCCCTCTGTCCGAGGAAGAGTAGTGCAGGTGTTCACGGACAACACCACCGCCATGTGGTACTGCAACAAACAAGGCGGGGTGGGGTCGTGGACCCTATGTCAAGAGGCCCTTCGCCTCTGGACATGGCTGGAACATCAGGGCATATCCCTGGTGGTTCAACACCTGGCAGGTTCCCTGAACGCCAGGGCGGACGAACTCAGCCGCAGGTGCATGATGGATCACGAATGGCGTCTTCACTCGGAGGTGGTGCACGTTCTCTTTCAACAGTGGGGAGAGCCTTGGTTAGATCTATTCGCCATCGAAGAGAACGCACAATGTCAGCAATTGTGCGCGTTGGAATTCTCCAAGGCGGCACTCGCCAGGCGCACGCGTTCATGGCGAGTGGAGTTGCGGTCTGTTGTACGCCTTTCCGCCTATACCACTTCTGCCCAGAGTGCTGAAGAAGATCAAGCGCGACCAGGCCCAAGTCATTCTTGTGGCCCGGGATTGGGCACGAAGAGTCTGGTATCCCGAGCTGCTCAACATGGCCATCGATCCTCTGATCCGACTGCCACTTCGGGAGGATCTTCTGTCGCAGCAGCAGGGGACGGTCCTCCACCCGAACCTGTCCTGCCTCCACCTCCTTGCATGGAGATTGAGTGGCGGCAGTTGACGTCATTCGACTTGCCTCCCGAAGTTTGTGATGTAATCTTGGCAGCCAGGCGTCCCTCCACTAAGACGGTATACGCCTGCCGATGGAACAAATTTGTGGCATGGTGCACAGCAACGGCTGTGGATCCCTTTTCTGCCCCCCTTTCTGAGGTCCTCTTGTTCCTCCTTTCTTTGGCCCAGCAGGGCTCTCCTCTGGGCACTATCAAGGGCTATCTTTCGGCCATTTCTGCCTTTCTTCGGCTTCCTGATCAGCCTTCTCTCTTCAAGTCCCCGGCTGTTAATCGTTTCTTAAAAGGCATAACTCATCTTTTTTCCTCCTATCCCTTTCGTTATGCCTCAGTGGGACTTGAATCTTGTCTTGACCTATTTGATGTGCGCTCCCTTTGAGCCGCTTCACAACTGTCCCTTAAGACTTTTAACTCTTAAGACTGCATTCCTAGTGGCCATCACATCTGCCAGAAGAGTGAGTGAGCTCCAGGCTCTTTCATCCAAATCTCCTTTTCTGGCTGTACATCTGGACAAGGTTGTCCTTAGGACTCGTCCATCCTTTCTTCCCAAGGTGGTCACCTCCTTTCACATCGGGCAAACCATCACTTTGCCCACCTTCTTTCCACCTCCGCATCCTTCCAAAGAGGAAGAGAGGCTCCACCGTCTGGACCCAAAACGTGCGCTTTCTTTCTATCTGGATCGCACAAAACCGTTCCGGGTGGATGACCAACTCTTTGTTGGCTACGTGGGCGCCAAGAAAGGTCGGGCCATACACAAGCGGACCATTTCTAGATGGGTCGTTTTGTTTAGTAAAGCCTGCTATTCTCTAGCTAAAAAGGAGCCTCCAGTGGGGCTACGCGCCCATTCCACCAGTGCGACTGCAGCCACTACTGCTTTGGGACGAGGAGTTCCTCTACATGACTTCTGTCAGGCAGCTACGTGGGCATCGCTGCACACGTTTACGAAACACTATTGCCTAGACAGCCAAGTCCGGAGAGACGGCGTCTTTGGCTGTTCTGTTCTCCAGGACTTTCTGGTGTGATCTTGGTTCGCATACCCACCTCCGGGGTTGGTATTGCTGGGGTATCTATTCTAAGGTAAGGAATCTATAACTAACTGTTTCTTTCAGATGAACAAGTTACTTACCTTCGGTAACGATATATCTGTAAGAAACATAGGTTAGTTATAGATTCCTTACCGCCCCACCCATCCGCCCCGTTCTGCAAACTGATTTCTAGGCTTAAAGACATCCTTTCAGGGCCCTAGTTTTGTGCACCAGTGGTCAGTGTCTTGCATGGCTCTGCGTTTCTGGCGCGGAAAGTCATGTACAGAACTGACGTCAGCGCGCGAGGGCGGCGTCTAAGTAGCTACCGCGATGTCATCCCGGCGACCACGACGCCAACGCCGGACGAGAGCCGACCGATGCCACCTTCCGACGTGCAGAGGTACTGCTGACGAAAACTTTCCGGATCCAGTCTGACGCCTGGGGGTAATTCTAAGGTAAGGAATCTATAACTAACCTATGTTTCTTACAGATATATTGTTACCGAAGGTAAGTAACTTGTTCATTAAGGAACACATCATGAAAGTTGAATTTCATCCTTATAGTGAGTAAATGTCTACTAAGTAAGGATGGTTTATTAATACCTCATGTAATACGGTTAAAAACATAGTTTGAGTAAATTCACTAGTCCTTCAATAAATGCACCCTAATAATGTTGAGTGCAACACTAAATTTCACTATCGTTAGATCATATAAGAATCATGTGCTAAATGCACATTCATGTCATATATCACTTTATGAAGTTGTGACGTATCTCTGACGTTTAAAGGATGGGCAAAATTTTCTCTACAATGGTGTGCATAGTGTATGGTGGCGAGCCTTGACCTCTCTATTCAGTACACAAACCGCATGGCCATAGACCATGTTTTCTGGGATTTAGGGATAGGTATATTGTGCATAAAATATGGCTAAAAGCCATACCTTGTGTGCTGAAGTCACCAGACATGGCCGGCCCGTGACAAATACTCCAAGGTGTAATGCAGAGATGTATTGCACACAGTGCCAGGCCAAAGACCATACCATCTGCTCAATACACGCATGTAAAGGCCAAAGACCATACCATCTGCTCAATACACGCATGTAATGGACATAGGCTATGGCCTGTGAATACTATCCATCACTGTACTGTAGACAGAGCGTGTCATGTCTTCTGCACTACATCCACAGAGAATTGCCATAGCCTACGCTTGCGTAGGTACATTGCACAGTTTTTTCAGTGCACAGGGCAAACGGGGCATGGTTGTCATTCCTTGTCGATAATATATACTGTGCACACAGACCATGCTGGTTTTCTGTCTCCAGTGTTCACAGTGCAAGGCCTTAGGACCCTAGAATGTGTGAAGACTGCTGGGAGGGTACAGGCAAAGTATATCGATTCAAAACCTATGAATTTCACTAATGAAAGTTTCCATTCAGGGTCATTACTGTTCTCTACTAAAGTCACAAACTAATCACTTGATATTTGCCAGTTATGTTTAGCTAGGCAATCATAACCCAGCTACTGTTCAGTGAAGGATTTCACATAGTATTTCAGAAGGCATAAATGATTTTTATAATTAATGACCTATTCATGTTTTCTGTGTATTTTCATGGGGGAAGGTGATTGATCAAATAGCAATAATTAAGATGGTTTTGTCTGTTACTATGCTTTGAGTGTTCCAAGACATTGTCATGCTTATAGATTAATTGACTGTTGAGAATTGAATAAGACTTAAGAACTATTTTTCTAGGCCTCCCATTGGTTGACTTTTGTAATGAACAATCATTTTCTAACTCCAATGGACTAGGAAGTACAATTTGCAGGCATGACACAATTCTTGTGAATTTTTCCCAAAAAACAAATTCTCATGAATTCTGAGTTTTCAAATTAATTACTGCAAAAACAGTGGCGATTAATCTAAAATACGTAAATCGGATCAGTGGGTTAGAGAGAGATTAATAGAACTGCTATAATCATTAATTGTAGTACAGCGACAAGAAGGTCCTTCAAGGTATCATCAGATAATGGAAACCAGTTGCAAAATTCAGGGATTGTTATGGATACTATCTAATTCTATACACATAATTGGTCTTGCAAAATAGCCCACAAGTAGGGTATGACAAAACTGAATCATGCCAAGGGTTGAATCCCGCAGTCAGCTTGTCCGCATAGGTGGTGTGGAAATAGACCAAATTGCACCCCATTCCTCAGGCTGATCCATTCGGCTACCGTCTCAGTTGCAACCTGAACTTGATGGGACTCTCCCTATACAGCTGATTCTGCTATTAACAGTGGAGCCCACATTTTTAGGTCTCGCCTGAGCCAGCACATGCGCTGCTCTGGCCGAGACATTTAGTAAGTGGGCTTTTAAAAGTCCGACCACACGCTTTTGCTGGCCTCAAGCTTGCGGTTACGCGCGCGGGCACGCGCACAGCCGCCATCTGGCTTTCCTCGTGGCACCCTTACAGCGCGCGATGAGGCGCCATCTGGCTTTCCTCTCGCTTGCTCTCCCAAGCGCCTCGCTCCACCCCTCCCCCACCACAGAGCGTGTCCTACGTAGCTCGGCGCGGTTCACTATTTTTACTTCCGGGTCCTACTAGACTCACTACCATTCGCCGTTACTTGAAAAACTTCACACAGCACCCTGTAATCGTTTTTGAAGAAACAACAGGTACTTTAATTCCTTGGGAACTTTTGATGTATAAAGATTCTAATTTTCTAACTGATGCACCCTTTCTTTATGCATTAAGCGTTGGTGAAGTTGTTGTTTAGACACTGAATGTTCACAGCCTTTTCTTCCTTTTCTTTTGTCAAACACCGAGTCGCTTTCTCCGTTATAGCCGATTATTCGTGGCATGTCACAGTTCATTTCACGTGCACAGGATCGTTAAGTAGCATGTTCACGTACACTCTAGCACCCGTTATTTCCTCTCGTATCATTCATTTCATGCACTTTGGATTCACTATATCCGCTATTTCTTCTAGTATTATTCCTTTCACACTCACTAGACTCACAGTAAGCATGCGTTCTCATGCTATTTATGTTGGCTAAATTATTTTGATGCAGTCTTTCTGCATACACCATCCATTTATTATTAAGGCAACACGCCGAATTATAGGTTCTGTTCACCGTTACCAATATAGAATACAATTATTAGATTACAACCTCGTCTTGGATTGTTCCAAAAGAGTGGTATTCTTTTTTAATTTTAGATATACTCCCTGAGGAAGGGCAAAGACGAAATGCATCGGGGTTGATGTGAAAATGAAACACAGACGTTTGTACAGAGTAATGTGAAGTTAACATTACAGTTTACATAACATGAAGATAAAGCCAATGAAAATATAAACAAGAATAAATAATGAATTGGCCACAACTTTGACTCAAGGATTTATTATTTATAACATATCAGCGGAGTGCCGGTGAGGTGCGATTTTCCACGTCGGAGAACGTCTTTCTCACATTGATACACCACACCTCAGGATCAGGAGGTGATACCCACTGGCACCCAGATCATTAAGACTGCATACATTTTTCGTTTATAAAACCAGTGTACACTGGGAGTGCGATTGCAATCTTCATTTTGTGCTACTGTCTCCAACCCACATGTTGCTGATTCTTCCACCCTCAATCCTTTAAACTGTGGCACTATTGCAAAGAGAGTCAGAAACCTACCCAGGTCAAGAATTCCTCCTAGAAAATGATTATACAAGTGATTTGGTTAATTTGACTCTCTTCCATTTGCTCTCTGTTTTTCAGTAAGACTGGAGATGTGTTAAATTTATCATTGTATATTTCTCTGCTTTGCTCCCTCCTTTTTCAAAAAGTTATGCTACTAAAGAAACAAGCATTTGCAATGCAATAGGTCTCGCATTTGCAGGAGTTTGAATTATTGGCATTGTAAATGACAATGCATTTTATTTATGTGTTTTGCACACCTGCAAGTGGTGCACAAACATGCACTTTAAACTTATAGTCCTTGCTTACAAGAAGCAAGGCTGGCAATAAAAGAGGCGCAGTTACTGCCAGCCTTGCTTCTCCTAAGCAACAACTATAAGTACAAAGTGCGCGTTTATGCACCGCTTGTTGTTCATTTGTTTCGGGGCAGGAACACTCGCGCTTATTAACCCGTAGTTTGTCAAGGCAGCACTATATATACACAAATGACGTGGCACGCAAGGCGATCTAACAAAATGCAATGCACTTCATGACATTCCACACGTCAATACTTACGTTCCATACTGAAAATACTTATGCTTTCATTTTCGTTTCTACGCGGCAGAGTTCAGTGGCAGGGACGCTGCTAGCTGTGCGTGTGTGTGGCTATTTTAAGTATTTTTTAAACTGCACCTGTACTTTTATTTTCACACTTGAATTGAGTGTGAGTTCCTGCACTTGGCGGCACCTACCTCTACTCTACTCCCAGCCCCGGTCCGACGCGGCAAGTGCCGTTGTGCGGAGGGCCTCTTGGAGCAGTAGCACTTCCGGTCGGGTTAGCGCGCCAGTCTCTCGCGCCCCCACCCAGTATTTAGCTTCTAGCTAATGCGCACGCGCAGCGGACGCGGCAGAGTTCAGTGGCAGGGACGCTGCTAGCTGTGCGTGTGTGTGGCTATTTTAAGTATTTTTAAACTGCACCTGTACTTTTATTTTCACACTTGAATTGAGTGTGAGTTCCTGCACTTGGCGGCACCTACCTCTACTCTACTCCCAGCCCCGGTCCGACGCGGCAAGTGCCGTTGTGTGGAGGGCCTCTTGGAGCAGTAGCACTTCCGGTCGGGTTAGCGCGCCAGTCTCTCGCGCCCCCACCAGTATTTAGCTTCTAGCTAATGCGCACGCGCAGCGGACGCGGCAGAGTTCAGTGGCAGGGACGCTGCTAGCTGTGCGTGTGTGTGGCTATTTTAAGTATTTTTTAAACTGCACCTGTACTTTTATTTTCACACTTGAATTGAGTGTGAGTTCCTGCACTTGGCGGCATCTACCTCTACTCTACTCCCAGACCCGGTCCGACGCGGCAAGTGCCGTTGTGCGGAGGGCCTCTTGGAGCAGTAGCACTTCCGGTCGGGTTAGCACGCCAGTCTCTCGCGCCCCCACCAGTATTTAGCTTCTAGCTAATGCGCACGCGCAGCGGACGCGGCAGAGTTCAGTGGCAGGGACGCTGCTAGCTGTGCGTGTGTGTGGCTATTTTAAGTATTTTTTAAACTGCACCTGTACTTTTATTTTCACACTTGAATTGAGTTCTAGTTCCTGCACTTGGCGGCACCTACCTCTACTCTACTCCCAGCCCCGGTCCGACGCGGCAAGTGCCGTTGTGCGGAGGGCTTCTTGGAGCAGTAGCACTTCCGGTCGGGTTAGCGCGCCAGTCTCTCGCGCCCCCATCAGTATTTAGCTTCTAGCTAATGCGCACGCGCAGCTGATGCGCCGGCGGCGCACCGAAGGCGCGCCAAAGGCAAGCCCGTCTGCGCCCGTCCGAGCCCAGCCGGGACCAGGGGCCATGACCCCTGGTAGTTCTAAAAATAACAATGTTACTTACAGTGCTCAGTCACTGCTCAATATGAGAGAAGTCATGGATACTAACTGTCTACACACGCTAATCCTTGCCGACAGTCCCTCCAGATGCCCCCAATGTGATTTTAAGTTTCAACCTTACAGCAGAGATTTACCAGATTCTGGCCTCCCCAAAAAAATGTTTCTTTTAAATTGCCGTTCTCTTCCCAAGCATTCAGTTGAACTAGCACTTCTTATTGATGACCTTAAACCCGATGCCTTATTTCTGACGGAGACATGGTTACAGGACGAAGTTGATCCAATTATCACTCAGACCCTACCTCCAGGGTACTTAATTCACAGAACGGACCGCAAGACCGGAAGAGGTGGAGGTCTGGCTATAATTTTTAAAGATAATTTTCGCTGCCGGTCCTCAGCTGAGGGGGTACCGGACTGCGAAAGCATGAATTTTTCTTTGGAATTGTCACCTATTAACACTCTCTCTGGTCTGCTCCTTTACCGCCCCCGGGACCCATAGGGCAATTCCTTAGTATACTCCCGACTTTTGTGGCTAACCGAGCACTAACCCCAGCTAACTTTATAGTACTAGGGGATCTCAATATTCATCTGGATGACCCCTCTGACCATTTGGCCAAAGAGCTGCTAACAAGCCTCTCTGCACTTCAATTTAAGCAGAAAGGCTTTTCCCCTACGCATGTCAAGGGTCATCTCCTTGATCCAGTGTTTAGTAATGACCAGAATCTTTCGGTAGGGTCTCCAATTCCCCTCCCCTGGACTGATCATTTTCTGATCCCTCTGGTCTGGGAGACCGTAGTGGCTTCTTCTCTTCAATATGCAACTCTGATACTAGAAAGGAAATGGTCAAATCTTTCTGTTAGCCAGTGGTCTTCATCGCTGGATGCCACTACACCCTCTCCTGTTTCCGACCCGGAGAGAGCCAACAATAATTTTAACTCATGGATCCAAAACTCTTTGGACACTCTTCTTCCCATGAAACCTTCCTATAAGAGATCCATACACAAACCGGTACCATGGTTCACCCCTAAACTAAAGGAGCTCAAACAAATATGCAGGAAACTGGAAAGGAGATGGAGACAGAATTTAACAGATGAGAGGAAAAATGTTTATAGAGAGGCTATTAGGAATTATAAGGCAGAAATAAAAATTGCCCAATCCTCATTTTATGAGGAGAGGATTAGTGCAGCCGCTAATTCTCCTAAAGAGATTTTCCGTATTGCTAAATCTCTTATTACCATTCCGCACAATTCCCCTAACTTAGAGGATGCTTTAGCTCGCTGCAACAATTTAGCAGAATATTTCCATCAGAAAATTCATTTGATCTGTCAATCTTTCCCCTCTGATCAAAGTGAGTCTATAGCGTGTAGTACCAAAAGCCCCCTCCCAGAATTACAATGTTCCTTAGTGGAGTTCCCCTTGATAGACGAGGTTGCCTTGAATACATATATGTCTAGGGTAACCTCAGGCTCTCCCAGGGACCCCGCTCCTCCGCAGCATCTCACTCGAGTTGTTGATGTTATTCAGCCAGTAATTTTGAACATCATAAATGCCTCCATCTCTTCGAGCACGGTACCCCCTGATTGGAAATGTGCTCAGGTTAGAGCCCTTTTGAAGAAACCTAATTTAGATGTCTCCAGTATGGCCAACTATCGTCCTATCTCTCTCCTTCCCTGGTTGAGCAAACTGACTGAGAGGCATATAAACGCTACTCTGGTCAACTATCTGGAGTCTAACAACCTGCTCCACGACTCCCAGACAGGATTCCGTCCCAGGCTTGGGACAGAGACGGCCCTTCTGGCAGTAACAGAGGAAGTTAGGAGACTTCTGGATCAGGGTGGCTCAGCAGCAATTATTCTGCTGGACCTCAGTGCCGCCTTCGACACTGTTGACCATAACATCTTGCTGGAGCGATTAAAAAATCTTGGAGTAACACACCGGGCTCTCACATGGATCCAGTCCTTCCTAAAGGACCGTTTTTTTCGGGTCTTTGAGGGTACCGTTGCATCAGTTCAATGGCCTCTTAGCTGTGGGGTTCCTCAGGGTTCCTCCCTGAGCCCCACACTCTTTAATATTTATATGGTGACTTTGGCAGAGATAGTGCATCCATTCGGCATAAAAATTATTACCTACGCAGATGATACCCAACTGGTTGTGGCACTAAACCACCCAGAGGGTTCATCTTGCGCCCTGGGCAATTGCCTAGAGGCGGTAGCCGAATGGATGGACCTATCTCACCTTAAGTTAAACGGGGACAAAACGGAATTGATGTTCATGGGCAAAACTCCATCACCTTCCCTGGCACTCTCATGGCCTATCTGTCTTGGCACTATGCCTGCCCCAAAGCACCAGATTAAGAGCTTAGGCATATGGCTTGACAGTTCTCTAAATTTTAATCATCAAGCCACTACGCTCTCAGCTATATGTTTCGGCCTGATGAGGATGTTGAGAAAAATTCTCCCTTTGCTCCCTTTTCAGGCGCAAAGGATTATGGTGCAAGCCCTTGTTTTGTCCCGCCTGGACTATGGTAACGCCCTGTACCTGGGCGCCCCCAGGCTACCATTCAAAAATTACAGGTAATCCAGAACTGCGCGGCTCGCTTACTTCTCCAGATTCCTCGGAGACAATCAGCAAGACCCGCACTAAGGAAACTTCATTGGCTCCCAGTTAAGTCCCGAATTCAATTTAAGGCTATGTGTTTGGCGCACAGAGCCTTTTGGAAGACTGGCCCTGCCATCATCCAGCCCCTCATTACCCCGTACCACCCTCCTAGGAGTCTTCGTTCCAGCTCCGCTTTCCGTGCTACTACAAGGAAAGTACGTAGGTCCAGCTGGGGCGGCCGTTCTTTTTCGTTCAATGCTGCTAATCTTTGGAATTCTCTTCCTTTTGCTCTTCGAAGGGAATCCAATATGCAGTCCTTCCGTAAACTCCTTAAGACCCATCTCTTTAGTACCACTCACTAACCTGTCATGACACTGTTTGCCCTATCCAAAGCGCTACGAGGCCTCAGGGTAGTAACGCGCTATATAAAATTATTTTCATTCATTTTCATTCTTTCATTCATTCTGGTGACACAAACTGTGTTTCTAGGACGTAAACAATTTACGTCACCTTTGGCAAAGTCTAATTCAGTTGTTGTTAGTATTTTACTGTTCCTTCCAAAATCAACTGCTGAACTTGAAGGGCAGATGTTTGTGTTGTGAGAAGATAATGCTGCAGAAAGGCTATGCACTGGTGACTTGCTGATAGTGCTTAATTTGTCTTGGCAAGGACACGTAACATCCTGTGATTCTGGGCAAATCACTTAATCTCCCTGTGCCTAACAAAAATGAATGTTTCTTCGTGTAACGCAACTGGTGCTCATGTAAAGCGCTCTGATACCCAATACCTTTGGGTCAAGTTCGCACTATATAAAACTCTGTAAAAATGATTTTTTTTTTTTGCATTATGCATTAAACTTCATTGAATGGAGAATTACCCGGTGGAATCATTTACCAGTAGTAAAACAACAATGCATCCCCAATTGCATCAGATTTAATAGACACATTTAGTAGGTGATAAAGGTATGCAGGTGGCTCTGTGTGGGGTGGAGGGGAGGAAGGGTGGTGTGGGGAATAGGGGAGGGAAGGGGCAGTTCGGGTTTCACAGAGGGGAGCATTCATTGGTACCCTGACAGAAACAACAAGCATTGGCATAGCCAATAGGTCTCGCCTTTGGGACCTTATAAGTGTTTAGCCATGGAACAGTTGATGTTGTTGCACCAAGGATATTGTGCTGGATAACTAAACACTTATAAGGTCCCAAAGGCGAGACCTATTGGCTATGCCAATGCTTGTTTGGGTTGTTGTTCTGACTCATCTACACCGTGCTACCACTCACTGCATTGAGAACTGTGATTATTGTAGACCCTTTTGTTTTTATTTTGTTGCATTTACTGTAATTTACTTGCATATATGTACATAAAGAATTATTTTCATGAAGTAAGGTCTTCACCTGATTGCTGTATATATGTATAGAATTAAGCAGGATTCATAACTATTCCTGAATTGTCTAACTGGTTTCCATTATCTAATGATTCTTTGAAGGACCTTGCTGTCTCTATACTATATGTATTTTGTCCTTCATAAGTCTATGGGTAGCTCTTGTTTCTCATCCACATAAGAATGAATTATAGCGCTTCTCATTTAATTTTTGTTTTGTATGTAAGCTTCAGCTTCTCAGAGTTCTGGGAAGGAGCTCCGTGTCATAGGAGATGCAGGTATGGTTGTATGATAGAGGCACGCAAGGCTCAACCACGCGTGCCTCTACTACGCAGCCCAAACCACGAATGCGACTAAACCACGCATTCCCTTACCACGCAATTTCGTGGTAAAGGCATGAATGGAAAGGGTGTATGCGCTGCTAAATTCGCCACTACTCCAACCCCTCTCCCCCGGCCCTAAGCTACAAACCCCCTACCTGCCCCCCCCCCCCGCCCTATGCCCTAAATTACAAACCCCCTACCTGCCCCCCCCCCGTCCTAAGCCCTAAATTGCAAACCCCCTACCTGCCCCCCGCCCTAAGCCTTAAATTATAAATGCTGTGTTCCTGCTTTAGTGAAAATTACGATTTTGTAGTAACATTGGCATGGACAGAAACAAGAGTTTATGCCCAAAGAGCATTGCAAGAAATGGACGGACACATTTTGCACCTTGAATCTCAGCAAACTGCACGCAAAAAAGCAGTGTGGAATTCACTTTCGCTGTGACTGTAGAAAACTGTTTTGAATGTCGGAATTACACTTGCGGAAATCAGTGCAGAACCACAAATTTTCATGAAAATTCCTCGGGGGGGGGGGGCTTGTAATGGTGTGGTAATTCCTCTCCCCTAAATTCTTAAACTGCAGAATCGGTAATGCTGAGTGTGGATTTACTGATGCGGTGGTACCGCCACCCACGCTGAAGTCGTTTCTCCAGTGGCGTAGCTAGGCACTTGGCCGCCCGCCGCCCCCAAAACACGCGCCCCCCGGGGCGGACGCACCCCCCCCCCGCCGCCCCTTGCTAAGCCACTGCGTTTCTCTTCTACTGTAGAGGGCAAAAGGTTGTTGGCCACAAGCGGGACACTTCATAAGTTGAAGGGGGCAACACTCAGTCGGGTGCCTCTGTTTACAGCCCCCCTCCAACTCCACTCCACAGCAACAAGTCTGTCTTCAGCAGGAGAAACCTGTTTTACATTCCAGGCTCCTCTGGTCCTGCGTGCCCACCCAGAGCGCATTGCTGTTACCACGGGCCCACTATATACAAACATATCTCCGTACAGGAGCGGGTATTTATACTTTTAATTTATGAGGCCTGCTTGGGTAAGCCGGGAACTCCCAGATAGCGTTTCAGGGCGGAACATAGCAACCAGGCCAGGTCTCAGCCAGGCGTTTCAGCTCAAATTATCGCTTAATTGAGAGCGCCTCTCCCGCGCGCTCGCCGCCTGTCAAGGGTGTGGAGACAGCGGTGCCTGGCACAGGCCTGCCGGGCAGAGGGAGGCCGCAGAGGGCCGCGCTATTCTTTTTTAATGTATTTATTTTGGAGGCTCACATAGAATAACACTGTAAGTTGCATCACCCCTTTGACACAGTTTGAACGCGAATGTGCAATTAGTGGCTGGGCAAACAGAAATCTTATTCTACACCTACAAAGAAGATATTACCCCCCCACCTGTTAGTTTCTTGTAATAGCTGCGCTCTTTAGCTTTTTAACACCACTTCATACTTCGTGACTTATCGCCACATGTCCACAATCGGGTGCTGAAGAAGTACTTGTGTGGCATTTCACACGTGCGGAAGCCAAGGCAGGTCACTGTGGCCTCTGCAGCATAGCCCCCCCTCCCCCCAACTCTTCAGAAGATCCCACATTCAGGGCTGGATTGAGAACCAAAAGCACCCATGGCAAAAACAATCAAACCAGCCCTTCTCCTTTCTTCCTCGCTCTCTCAACTCTCTTCCCTTTTCTCTCTCGCTCTTCCCGCTTTACTTCTGAAGCCCACCCTGTGACTGCTGTAATTAACTGCTGAAGCTGGAAGGTGCCAACAGCGACCCTCTGACCTAAAAACTGGCCCCAAAAAGCTCCAGGCCACCGGGGAAATGCCCAGTGGATAAAATAACCAGTTCAGGTCTGCCACTATTCAGCTCAAGGCTAATGATTGTCTGTGAGATATGGCTGACACATGAGCTCCCCATCACATTCTACAGGGGGAGGGACATCATTTGGGATCAGGTCTGGTTTCCCTATTAATAATTCTTGCAAAGACTGGCTCAGGCAGTGTCATAATAGCCCCATTCATAGCCTCCAAGATGGCCGACTGAGAAGGAGCAGTCTTGGGATGCTCCAGGGGCAAGGGGCGCTCCCGGGGCAAGGGACGCTCCCAGGGCAAGGGATCGCTTCTAGCATGGGTCCCTGTGATGCCCTGCCACCATACCTCTGTCCGAGCTTGGAAAAGCTTGGGAAAGAAAGTGCCGAGAGAGGGTGTTTCCAGAGAGTGCCCTCCACAGGACTGGAAATTGCAATCTGGCCCAATCTGGGGTCCTGTATCAACAACAACGACTGCAACAGCTGGGATCGACCAAGGTCCTCAAGGGGATCATGGAGATCGAGCTCTCACTGAGCCCACTGTGCTCGTGAGGCGGCACCAATGTTGCGTCCATCAGTGAGTCTGCCACCTCCCTCTCCCACCGCCTGGGCGACGCCACAGATCTCCTCCCTCGCTCCGACCCCTGCCCTGAGCCGACCAATCTTCAGGGGAGGCCCGCACTGTGCTTCAGTGCCCCAAGCGCATCGAGGAACTCTGCATCAATGCAGCGAGAGGGCTTCCTGGATGGAGGAAACCACAGCGGTGTCACCATGCTGGACTCCTCTTGATCAGAAATTGCTCCCCCGCCCCGCTGCAGTGTGAGTTGAGGCTAATCCAGCGAATCCCCCTACCTCGATGTTGCTCCAGGCAGCTGCGGCATTCTAGTCCCGACTGCAACGGCATCCACGGCCCCCAGTCGGAGCCGCGGCTGCCGTGAAGCTCGATGACACCGGACAACCCCTGCCTCTCTGCTATGCTGGTGGCTCTAGGGGTCAGCTAGGGGTGCCCCTGCTCAGAGGCGCCTTCGCCACCTCCGCGCCACAGGCGTGGATGCCTCGGACCCCTACACTGTTTACCGGAGATCGTGCCATCGCTGACAGCGAAAACGGACTGCAGCACTCAATGGCGTAGGCCATCTTGGTTCACACAGTCTTTCCCCCTCCCTGCCCACTCCAGTCTGGACATACCCCAACTAGGAGAAACTGAGGTAGGACTACACACCATCTATCCAGCAACAGGCAGGCATTTTGGAGGCTCTCCCTTCTAGTAAGGGCACAAAAACTGCTGAAGGTCTACTTCTTCTCGAGGGTCTATTGTAATGTGTGTCGGACGCAACCCAAATAATGTAGGTGTGCGAGGCACAGCCCCTGATGACTGCAGACTAAGGGACTGCCATGCGTGAAGTTCCACCATCTGTCTGAAAATGGATCATCATATACTTCCATCCTATATTGTTTCATATACTACCATTGTCTACTCTCTGCATACACTGTTGCCTTTGTATATCATAATGCTATGCTATATTTTTTTTCTTTTTTTTTTGCAGAGTTTTATATAGTGCGAACTTGACCCGAATCGGGTATCAGAGCGCTTTACATAGCACCAGTTACGTTACATGAGGACACACATTCATTTTGGTTAGGCACGGGGAGATTAAGTGATTTGCCCACAATCACAGGATGTTCAGCGTCATTGCCGAGACTCAAACCCAGTTCCCCAGATTCGAGGTCGACCGCCCTAGCCGTTAGGCCAACTCCTCTCCCCTAATGTATATATAATATCATTATGCTATTTCTATATTCTTTACGCTCACTTCCTGCCAATACTCTTTGTGCTCACTTCCCACAAATATTGGCAGATTATATCCATGCTGTTTGTTTAAATTGGACATCTCTCGTACACAGCACAGTAACGTTTTTTTTTTTGTGCTTAGACGCATGCATCTGTTTCGTATCTTTTATGCAATCCATGTACTTTGATGTCCTTATGTGATGTAACTGGTTCTCTTGTAAAGCGCTCTGACACCTTCGGGTAAAGTACGCGCTATATAAAAATGCATAAATCAATTAATAAATAAATACATTCAAAGAACATTAAGTCAGTGGTTAAAGTTACTTACTGTCTGACTTCGAAGAGGCTGGGCAGTGAAATGTAAAAGGTTTGTCCTCTTAACTAGTTGTATATAATCAACAATCACTATCAATGAGGTTTCCAGATTGTCCCTTTCTTTGATAACCTCTGGTAGGTTTTTAAGCATCAAAACAACAATGGTAAACGCTGAACGGGTAGCTGTAATGAAGAGATATTGTAATTGGATTTCGCATCAAATTCTTAGACTTTACTCTCCTAGTCTGTCTTCTCCACTCTTCACTCAGGATGCCACACCCCTTTGAGACTAATACTCAAAACTTTCCACACCCAGTTTCCCAGACACAACAAAAGATACAGATAATTCCTTCACATTCCTGCAAGGCTGCACCTCTCTACACCTACACAACTGAATAGAAGTTCTTGCACCACGACCAGAGACCTAGCCCTCGGTGAACCTTTCAGACCTGACATCAATCATAGACACATTAAACGCCTGGATCAAAAGTGCGTTGAACACCCTAAAGCCATGCTGGGGGCCGATCCCTGGGAAGGTATGGGATTCTCTATATAACCACATGTTGAAAACACGAATACCTAGACAACAATGACAGCAACCACATGTCAGTGTGCAAAACAGAAAGAAAATATGGGGAAGATACATGTCATCATTCAACCTTAAAACTGTTCATCCTAATAGCAGAGTTAAATCTTCCAAAAGCCCTCTTTAACAAGACCAGACCCACAACAATCTTGCTACATCAAGTCTGTAGTCACTGCCATTCATCCACACATCAGTGCAAAAACAATTATTCTGCATTCTCCATACCACACTACAATACAACGCACGACCCTGTGAGAAGTTGGCCTGGCATATGCTGTCCACTAATTATAGTGGGCACCTTGCACCAGTCCAAACAACCCCTTATTGGAGATAGGTTAAAAACAACCTTATTGAAAGCTATCCTAGTGGTGGCTATGGAGAGCAGCCTTCAGGCTAAGTCTTGAAGGAATGTAAAGCAGCTTGTTTTACCAGTCTATAATCTCTTGAGTGACCAAATGAAAGAGCACCACACCAGGTATATATTCAAAATATATGTATTTATTGCTAAACACACCCCTCTAGTCTCTTTATGAGGCTAGAGTTCGAAATACATAAGTTATAAGTTATTTAAAGACAGTAATAGCACAAATACACGTTTGGGCCCTAGGGCGTACCAAACCATATACCAATAAAGTGGTATAAGAACCACGACTGAACTAGACACTAGGCCTAGAGCCTCTAGAAGTGCTTGGACCACAAGGAACCACCCAAGGTAGTGACACAGGGGACCCACGGGGGACGCGTGCAGTGTAAATACACAACCGCGATACGCCGTTGACTTCTATGGAGAAAGTCGCGATCAGGAAATTAAAGAAAAGGGACACTTAAAGGAGGACTTGGAGCAAACCCTTTGAGAACTAGTACTTTGAAGAGTCTCTACCCACGGGAGCACCGGAGTACTCGTGTTACCTCACCCAGGAAGCCGGGTGCATAGGTGCCTTTCGGGGTCGGGTTTCGTCGTCGATTTGAATGGCGATCTGCTGCAAAGTGCTGCTGGCGACCAAGTGGAAAGTGTCCGGGTGGATCCAAGAGTGGATCGGAGATCTGAAGAACCTGAAAGCAGAGGGGACAGAGTCTGGGTCACTAGCCAGTGACCAGGAAGGCGATGAGCGGATGCCCACCGATGTCGAGTGCTTCAGGTGCGTTGACAGTCGTCTTGACTCTTCAGCCACGAGGTCTAGGAGGCGTTGTCGGTGACCAGGAGCAGGATTCGGGCTGGTACACGATGTCTGTCGAGTGCTGAGGTGTCGGCGACCAGATTGGACCCAACAAACCTTGGCAACGGCAAGTCTTGGTGAAGATGAAGATCGTCGATGGTGCAGACCAGCAAGGTCTGGGGAACTCACCCAGCAAGGGTAAGTGAGGGCAGGCCTGGAGCAACCAGGATGCCCAAGAAGAAAAAGATTGGCCTTCGTGAAGGGCTACTAGCGACCGCGAAGGAGCCTCAAGACGTCGCACGTGGATCTGGCTCACAGGACACTCGTGGAGTGGAGGCCAGTGATCTTCGGTGCAGTTGGTGCTGGAGGCTAGGGCTACTCGGAGCCCAAAGCACGACTTCGTGGGAGACCCAGAAGAGGATGCACTTGCAAGTGTGCTCAGTGTCCAGGGGTCACGGTCTCACGTTACCCACAATAGCTACGGGCCTCAGCTTTGCTGGGGACTCAGGGTAGCCTCGGGGAAGTCTGAGAATCCACCTCTGGTGATGCGAAGACTTCGGCGTCCGACGGGAGCTTCAGAAATGCAGACCGGACAGATGCGTCTTTGGTGCCTGCCAAGCAGGGGAGTCACTTCTTGACCCCAAGGGAGATTCTTCTGTCCTCTAATCTTGAGTAGAGCGTCGAAGGTCCAGGATTCTGTTTCAGAGTTTCGTCCAGGGATAATCTAAAGTCCTAAGGACTGGGTTCCTATACTTATACTAAGTATAGGGGTTGACTACTCTGTGGCCCCACCTATGGGTGGGTCAGGGCAGAGGGGTGGCTACACCCCTTTCCCTTTGTCCAGTTCGCGCCAAAGCAGGGGCTGCAAGCCCCTGATCCGGTTTGAACTGGGGTATGCACTAGGGACACCAAATGTGCCCCCAGTGCAGGACTTCAAAGCACCCGAAAGTGCTCCCGCCCAGCCCCAATACACATTATCCTGTCTGGGGAGGTGGTCACACCTCCCTGGGACAGGAAACCTATTGTCCAGGCCTCCCCTGCCGGAGTTTCGTCCAGCAGCAGGAGGCCAGACTCGTGTCTGTGGCAGCAGCATCCATTTTGTGATGCCAGGGCTTTAGAAAGAAGTTACCGGGCTAGCCAGAGTTAACATGTCTTTCCCTCTAGAAGGGTGGAATGCTACCCCCGCCACCAGAATTGGCGGGGGGGTAGTATTCCAAGATGTTTGACACCAAACACGACATGTTTAGGTGCAGCCATTCCAAAGTTAGCATTTAACGCGAGGTTATAATGCGCTTAAGAGTATATGGTCAGGCTGCACTACAAACAGCATCAGAGAAGGGTCTCTGAACGCTGCAGAGGGGCCCTGCTCATGCAGGGGGACCCTCTCACATAGGAACCATGCCCTCTGCCTTTAGGATTGATAAGGCCTGCCTTAGGAGTGACTTATAGGTTTATATGTGTGTATGTATTTAGTGATATAGGTAACCTATATCACAGTAAGGGGTGCATGCACCACCTTACCCAGGCTGCAGTAGCAGGCCTGTGGTGTCAGTTTGGATGGCCTTCCAGGGGTGGCATAATACATGCTGCAGCCCCTGGTAGGCCTCTGAGGTACCTATGCCCTTGGTACATAGTATACCATATACTAGGGACTTATAAGGGCACTCCAGATTCCAATCAGTGATGTGCCTAAGGCACATGGAAACCATTTTACAGAGAAAGCAGATAGACTGGGGCCCTGAATAGCAGGATCCCAGTCCAACTAAGTCATAAACCAGCAAAACACCATAAAAAAAAGTGGGGGCAACCATATAGTCAGATTCCACCTTCCTACAGACCCCCATCAAACAATAGCTAAGCTTAACACTCCCTACATTTTTTTCCTCCAATCCCCGTGTCCCATCTACAGAAGAGAGTCGCCATGATCAGGAAGTATGGCTCTTTAGAAGACCCATGCCCAGCTTTACTACTCGAACAAATACTCGGCCTCCGTACCACAGCAGCACAACCCACCTTAGTACTCGGTGCCTCCCTCCATATTGACATAATGCCTGAATAATTCAACAGATCCCGCATACAACTCTTGACGAATTGCACGACCTAAATTAGTGTCTAACTTAGCATTGTGTGAATTTGACCAGCTTAGCCTTCTCTCAGCTTTGCTTCTAAATAACATTGCTCTCTTCACATAGAGGAAGGATGTAATCTATTCCTTTATAGATTCAGCCAAGGCAGAGGGACTGCTCAAATTTGTATGGGTGAACCTCAACTAACAGGCCTACTCTGGCACAGCAGGTGCCTGATACTCACAGACAGGATACTCACTAAGACTATGCAGTCTCTGTAGTCATCAGAGGTGTGACGTTTCAATGTACCGCCACCTTTCTTAATAGTTACGAAGAGTTTCCCTTCCTTCTATCCATTCTCAGGTAAATTGCATATGTTAATGTTATTGTCAGCTTTATTTTCTAGTGCCTACGTCTCAATCTTTCTTGTCCACTATGCCAATCTCATCTTCTACAGTTTTTTGTATAATGCACAACATATCATAACATATATCTCCATGTGACAAGTACAACTGCTTATCCACTTGCAAGCCTTGGTGAAATTGAAATTTGTACTTGTAAAGCACACCCACACCCCCAAAGGGGTGTCCATGCGCTGTACGCATACCGCTGTGGAACCCTTCCTGGCTTTTCCCTGTGAAATGTCCACTCCTGGGCACCCCCAGGGTGAAGCCAGGCATCCCAGCGCTGTTGGGGCCGTTGTGGAGATTAAGCAAGCTATTGCCCAGAGTTGCAGAGTGGGACCCATGATTAGAATAGGCACCGAGGCAAGAATTATCAGGTCCGAGGAAATTGAGCCCAAGACCCGCCGAGGCAGGAATTGAACCCTGGTCCCGGGCCAGATCTCTGCATCAGGGTCTGCCGCTCTAACCATTGAGCCACACTTCTCCACAGTGGTGGAGGCCTAATACCAGTTACAAGTGATCCCAATAAAACAGAATAATACCATATTGAAAGCTCAACAGTACCAAGCAAACCAAACATGGCAACACTTTGAGGAACCATTCCCTCCACTGGCATATCCAGTGTGGCTTTTAATTAAAGATGAAAAATCAAAGTGATGCCTCCAGGTCCTACATTCATAGTCTGTTGATGCAGACCCGCCCACTGGCCTGATCGGTACTACTTTAAATCAGACAAGCAATTTTTTTTTACTATCTGAGACCTTCCACAGAGACAGTGAATTTAAATCCCAGTGTTATCCATTACTCCCTGTAGAAGAAGCCTCCATGTCTGCTATTTGTGAGATGGGAGGTTTGCTGCTGAAGATGCAAACGGCGAACTTCTCTCAGTTGTCTGTGGCTGATGTCCTCTTTCAATGATCACTTGAAAGCATTCATCAGGTAGTTTCACAGATCAATGGGTAGATGGTACAGACGTAGCGATGGGTAGTACAGATGGGACAGGTTTCCTCCAAGTGCTGTGATGCTCTCTAACCAGATGGATAATGTGGCCTACAAGGTTGGGTATTTGGAGAACAGGCGGAGACATAACATCTGTATGTCATTGGAATCAAAGAGGGTTTTGCATGTTCAGATTTGAAAAAAATATCATTTTCACTTTAGAATTGTCAGAATGGCCTGATTGGGGCATTGAAGAAGAATTCAACTGAGCATTTTCTGAGCCCAGAAGGAATAAAATGATCCTTCAAAATACATTCCTTACAAGCTTTTTCAAAGTTTCATTTTAAGTGCAAACATTGACTCCTGCTAGACTCTAACATTGTTTTCATTGAAGTGCTCATACGTTTTCATGGCATCTCTCTTGCATGACCACAGGTGTAAACTGTGCTAATTGATTACACAAGTTTAGAGCCTGCCAACCTGAAAGTTACCAGGGTCTGCAAACATGGTATTTCATAACCACATAGACGGCTAAAAAAAACTTTCAATGGCTTTTCCTTTACCACCAGCACTGAGGGAACTGTGTGCTCAAATGTAGGCTGGTGCTGTAGGTTTAAGGATATTTATTATGTCTAAAAATGAGGCAAGGATGCTCAGGCTGTCTAGGAGGGAACTGTGATAGCAACAGGGTGGCACAGATGGCATGCAGTATTTGCTAATTTCCATTGGCTCCTGCTGGCTAAGCACAATCAGATTTTCAGCCATACTTTTGGACAACTACATGGGAATCGTTTGGTGATGTTTGTGCAAACAGGGACATCTTAAGGATTTTGGGGAATCTGGGCCAAACATAATTTGGGGCTGACTGCTCGGAACAACTCCATTTATTATCCATTTTCGGTTCATTCACGCCCTCAGCAACTATGGTCTAATCATTGACACCCGTCTTTGATGGCCCCCAAACTTTAAGGGGACCCCAGTCCTTCAGGGGATCTCCATTCAGTGCAAAGCTTTTGAATATTTATGAGATATTGGAGACCTGGGAAGCGTTTCTGAGTCATTTTGATCATTTTTGTGTTATGCCACTGACTGGGACTATCTTGAAAGCTTAATGATGGGGCCCCTAGAAAGGTGGTGGCCCTGGACTAGAGCCCAATTTGCCTATGCCTTAAAACGTCTCTGTGTGCAAAGTAATCTTTACGAAACATGCAATGCTATCCTTTTTTGTAGATTCAATTGTCTGCACAGAATATTTCTTTAATCCACTCCGAGTTTGTTTGAACATCAGGGTTTATCTGTGTATATCCAAACCATGCACTAGCTCAGTGCTGTTGGACAACCCCATTCTCCAACCAACATTCTGAGAGGTCTGTGACAGATTTCGGCCTGGTACACCCCTGAAGTTTATTTAGCAACTTTTTCAGTGCAATATATTTAAATACTTATTGAAAATGTCTAAATTTGCAATTCCAAAGCAGGTTTTTTCATGCATTTTCAGCTGTGGGAGTACTTTTAAGGGAACCCCGGCGCAGAGATATTTCAGCAGGGGCATCGTTTTCGAATGACGAGTTGAATTTCTGGGATTCTCTCAAGATCTACTTTGTATCATTTTTTTTATTGCCAGATGACAGGGGTTGGGCAGAGAAGTGATCTCAGTGGCCGAGGATCAATGTTTCAACTGAACTATTCCCTGGGATAAAGTTTAAGATACATCAGACCATCGTAGTTGTGAACATTGTGTTCAGTAACACAAGACCATGTGTGATTTCTATCACACGGCCACCAATCTGATAAAATTGAAAAAAGATGGAGTGCTGGAGTGCTCCAAGCGGGGCCGGCTCCTCCGCTATGGCGGACGAGTGTCGCCCTACTGCTGCCACCCAGCAGAGGCAACAATGAAAAAGAAAATGATTTTATTATCATTTTCTTTTTCGATGTTACCTCTGCTGGGTAGCTGAGTTGCGGGGCGGGACCGGGCCATCCTCCTGAGCTTCAGGAGGAGGAGTTATGGGCACTACTAAGTGTGCATGATGGTTTGTCCGGCCGTTTGAGGCTGGCCAATGCATCATGCGCACTTAGCATTTCTCCACCTGGCTGTGTTGTGAAGCCAGGTGGAGAAAAGCCAAAGGCTCCCAGGCACTGCCAGAGCAGTGAAGCAGGCCGCTCAGACCAGACCCGGCACTGCTCTCATGCTGGGAATAGCATTCCTAGCATGAGAGCAGCGCTGGGATTGGCATCTGGGAGCCTGCGCAGTGTGCGCCAGTCGGGGACCGGGAGAGGAGGAAGACGCAGCGTCAGATAAGTTGCAATTTATTTATTATATATTGTTTTTAATGTATTTATGTCCCCCCGCCCTACCACTTTGCATTGTGGTCAGCCGCCACTGACTCCAAGGTGTATGAGATTGTGGGACTGCTTTAGAAATTGCAACTGCGACAGTGTGCCCATTCTATCAAACCATCAGTCCGCCCGCCTGATTTACAAATAGGCGGACATATATCTCAACGATGGAGCCTATTCCGGGCCCCACACCGAGATAGTGCGATTTCACTGCCCTCCGGATTTAGACTGAGCGGTTGAATGCCCAGCTATCCCTGTCCTTCATTGGCATGTAAAACCTGGCGATAAGATTCAATAAAAATGTTTAAAGGTCTCTGTGACTGCCGGGACGGTGGTTCCTGCCAATGACTAGAGTTGGTTGCATGGCCACCAGACATCTCAAAATGCAGAGGAAGTGCACTCTGTCAAGGCGACAGACTCTAAATCAGGCCCTATGTCTGATCCAGTAATAATAATGCCAGTGGCCTCAGATCCAACAGCAGATGGCCTCAGATGCTAAGCAATTAAAGCTGCTTGAGTGATAACTTCAAGCCACTGGCGACAACAGGTTCCTTCCACATAGGATGAGTAGTACAGAAATAGTCTAGGCTTTTGTCACTGAGAAAGGACCGGCCAAGGCTCAAGGTCGCAGATGTTTCTGCCGAATTCGATTTCAGTTTCTCCTGAAAATGGAGACAGTTCATATGTGATATGTGGGGACAGACCATGATGATTTGTTAAATTTTTCCTTCTTCCTTATTTCGCTTCCATTTCCCTCTTTTTGCTCGTTGCCTTTTTCGTTGCTCACTGACTTATATTACTTGGCTTGCTGTGTGTTTCACAAACAGTTCATGTTTATTTTCAGTTCTCTGAATGTTAACCTCTATCATCAGTTGATGAAATATGGATGAGAGAACACGAGCAGTAAAAGTAGGCCTCAGAACATTGCAGGCCCTATTAGTAGGAGTGAGAATAACACGCACAGGCACGTCCAACTCATCAAATGCTAACTTGGCATCTACTTCTATTTATGAGGCTCAAAGGCGTGAGTGGAACCAATAGCTTTGGTTTCGGTGTGAGCAGCGAGCCAGATGGAAAATATAAAATTCTGGAAAAAATCCTTGTCATCGTCCCTTCAAGGAGAGTATTTGCCCATACCCTAAAACTGTGCACTTTTGAGCCACCGGAACGTCACTTTTTTGACGTTCTGGTGGCACAATGTGCCACTGGCATTTTTATAAGGCCATGTAAAGCCACAGGGGTGGCCCGTGCAGGTAAGCGCGGTGGGGTGGTGGTGGGGGCATGGAAGTGACATACGACGGGTATGTGAAAATAAATAAAACCACTTACCTTGTGCTCGCCGCATCGCCGAGTCGGTGATGCGGCGAGCGCAAGGTAAGTGGTCTTATTTATTTATTTATTTATTTTATTTTCACGTATCCGTTGTATGTCACTTCCACCCCCACTACCGTCCACCGCGCTTACTGGCACGGGCCGCCACTTTGGTTTATTGTATGTAAAGCCTTTGAAATGACTGCCACATTTCAAATGCAACAGGTCACTTTTATTTATTAATCATGTAAAAGCCACTCGTAGCTTATCCTACACTTTTTGTCGTCGCCAGAACTAACCAGTTAAGACAATATATTCCAAATCCTTGTTAAGAAGTACTTTTCCAGTTCAACAGGTTGTGTTTTGATATGTATGCAAATCTTCTAACAGCAAGTGTTAAATCGTATATTTTTACATTGTTGTGGTTCAGGTTGTTATTGTTTACACTGTTGATATAATTAATTTCCAAAGTACTTCTAGTTCATGTAATCTATATGTTAAATTAATGTCTAATATCAGGCTCTTCATTTACTTTCTTCTGCATTAATCATTGTTACATTTCTAAGTGTGCTAGGTAACTAATTAGTCATTTAATCGCTTTTTACCTATGTAGTTTTGCCAATTTGTTTACCATTGGCCGCAAAAAAACATTTATGACTTTCATTTGTTAATGGTGGTAAATGTTTATGTTCCAAGATAATGATTAGTGTGGAAGAACATAGATATTGATTTTGGTTTGCAAACTGCCTTCATTTAAATAATGTACTGTTATTTCTTTCTTCTTCCCATCAGTGACCATATTTACTAAAACATAAATATGTTTATTGCAATTAGTGCCAAAGTGGCCCGTGTAGCTAGAATCTGAATTATTGAAAAGCAAAGTTAAAAACATTCGACTTTATGGAGCAATTTCTTCACCCTTGGGTACTCCCCCCATTAACTCTCTAGAAATGACATCTTCTAGTTCTTCAGAAACATCCTTTTATTTACGCTTATGAAAGTTCACATCTGTACAGTAACAGTGCTCGTCTAACTATAGATGCGAACTCCCTGAGAAACCATATTACGTCTATTAAGTCGATATACCGAAGCCACTACAGAGTCCTTTAGGTAAAATGGCCCAGTAATGAGAACTGATTCTCCAGTCTGACGACAGGAAATTCCAAGATGCCAGTTGAACAAAATAATAACAGATGCCTTACCCTTCTGATTTTTCTTGAGAAACAATATTTAAGTTTGGCCTGGCTGGATACACCTTCTGTAGGTAAATTGACATTTTCCTAGAAATGTGGATACAATTAGTTTAAACCCTGAATGAAGTTCACTTGAGGGTTATGAATGACGCATGAGTCAGTACTGACTTGATCCCTCCCAAAAAAATCGATTCTACCCAATGTGATTGACTAGCTATTTAAGGGACTGTTACACAACCCTATGATTTCAACTCAATCCAACCACTGCCCTCACCACTGCCATTTTATTGTATTTGTATCAGTGGTGTAGCTAGATGTACTGCCACCTGGGGGGGCCCCTAAGTTTGCCGCCCGAGTGCAGGTAAGAGTGGGGGGGGGTGGCGACAGACGCCTGACTTGTCCCGGTGGGGGCTGCGTGGATGACTTGTTCTCGGGGCCGGGGGGATGGTACTAGTCTACAGACACGACTCCCGCTGCCCCGAAAAACAGTGCCACCCGGGGCGGACCGCCCCCATAGCTACGCCACTGATTTGTATAGTGCTTTCTAACCCTGCTCAAGGCCAAAGCACTTTTTGTGCGCATTTTTTATATAGTGCTTTGTATCCTTGGAGAAGTTGTGAAGCCCTTTGATTTGAATCACGGACCTTGGCTCCCTTCCCAGTGCATGCATGGTTGAAAGGGTGTTGTTTGTATTTTGCCCTGTAAGGGTCACTCTGTGTGAGGTGGGTGAGATTGGAATGACATGGTGGAAGCACAGTGCACCTAATGCTGCTATGCATTGGCATGGGGTGTACCGGAAAGTGAGAACAGATGTAGTCATGCATGAAGGTAATTACCAATTTCAGGGTGGACTGTATCTACCTAGAGCCCATCATTTATGTCGATTACTGGTATATGGAGTGTGCTCAATAGCATCAAAAGACCCAACCTATTCATTCAAATCACGGTTAAAACACTGTTAAACACTGTTAAACCACCATCATATCGAGTCTACCCAAGAGCGACAAGCAACCAACCCAATAGTAGCATAATCTACCAAAGGAGTATTATATGGAGTCTACAGAGGAGCAACAGAGGGCTAACATATTGGAAGAACTGTTAAAACACCATTATTATTAGCATGTAATGCATGTTGGAAAACTCGTTTTAATGAATCGCTGTCTACTTTGCAATTCTTAATCTTGTTTTATTCACTTTTATTATATATGTTGTTGCAATGGTTTTAATTAATCATGCAAATAAAGACGTAGGGGCATATTATCAACAAACATATCGCCGCTTTTCCGGCACATAGCGCCGGAAAAGCGGCGATTTCAGTAAATCACTATTTACAAGGACTCGCTAACGCGAGTTTCCTTGAGTTAGCTGCTTTTTTTTCCCCACTTTGCATGTCAGCGATGAACATCGCAAATGACATGCAAAGTGGGCGTTCCTGCCCACAACTCCATGTAAATACTCGCGTCCACGGTTTCGCCATATTTACAACCCTGCAGCAGATCCGCGAAGCAATATAAAAAACCGCGCTAACCGCGGTTATCGCTGTAATTTAACGTCTCCTTTCATATCGACTTAGCTAGACTGATAATGGGAGGTGGATTGCCTGGTTAGGTCCACACTCCCCTATCAGCAAGCATTTCAGTAGCGCTGTGAAATCTTCGCCGGATTTCACACGCTAATGCCGATTCTCGCCGTGTATCGCTGGTAATTACATCGCCTGTGCGCTAAGTGTTGCTAATATGCCGCTGACACAGCGATGTCAACCAGCGATACACGGCGGTATTGGAAAACGCGCTAAGCTAGTTTAGCGATAATTATCGCTACTTGTTGTTGATATGCCCCGTACTTACTTACTCAGGAGCAGCAGGCGAGCAACACATTGGATGACCAATTGGTACTGTCAGCACAGACAGCCGAGCAGCTGGTTGGTGGTAGGGAAAAAGCAAATGTAAGTTGAGGATTGGGTGTGGCTGCTAGGAGATCAAGGGGGGAGAGAGAGAAGGAGATGTAAGACCAGAATAGGTAAAGGAAGGGAAAGGAGAGGGTGGTATAAAGAGTTAACAAAGAAATGGTATCAGAAAGCCAGGATAGAGGGGCATGTAGACGAAGAGGGTGTGTATGGATTGCTAGATAAAAGGTTGTCAATGTGAAAAAGGAAGACAATAAGTGTGAGGTTTACAAATGTTATATCATGTACTCTGCAAATTTGCAAAAAGATAGTGATACAATCCACATGTTTTCTCAGAAGCTGGCCAGGGAGCACACCGATATTTTGCTCTTTAAAGGCAAGATAGTTTCCCTCAAATCCACCCCAACTGGGTTTCAATGGTCCCTGCATGGATGAGTGATTTACTGCAATGTATATGAAATAGGGATAAATAACTTTTTTAAAAAGATAGGATTTGTGATCTTAAATGTGCCAAGCATGCAACCTGGGAGAGAGATACGAGTTTATTGAAACTAGCTAAAAGGAATTTCTATTTGGGAATCCAAATTGATCCTAATCAGATGAGTCGCTTTGGAAACAGCAGACAAAAGAGTTCGTGCTATAATTGTGAGTGGCTTCATGTTCTTATAAATAGGGGGATAAGATTACATTTCCCTAGTAAGGGCCTATCAGGCCAAGGTGGCATCACCGAAAATAGCTATATCATCTGTCTGGTATCCTGAGAAAAGAATAGATTGAAGGAAGAGTCGGGAGGAAGGCCCTGGATGGGAAGAATTGCTAGAAAGGAATAGACTTGCAGGCGCAGTCTTTAAAAAGCTCTTTCTCGGCTTATGTTTCTATAGTGAGGATAAAGTGCTGACATACCTGTCAGACTGGGCAGGGTTTGATGCTAATCCTGGACCTATGCTGTTCCATCTAGGCCAATTACCTGAAATAGAAATTGGCAATGCAAACGATAGAGAGAACTTGGAAGTTATGCCTACAGTGCACCGAGGAAGTGAGATCTTTACAATATATTATTTTCTGTTGCGGAAACTTGCCTCAAAGTAGCCTGTATCGAAGTAGAGGGTTATGTGTGTGCCCTTTGATTGATAACTATGATGCAAAATAAAGGGGAAACCACTTGTCTATTATTTAATTAATTCCTCTTTCCTTTCTTTACATACAAGCATTGGAAATGACATAAGGTCTGATTTTAATGTACCAACACGTAAACACAGGTATTCACATGTTGTTTGCATGCATTGTATACGCTCATTTTATTCATTACGTTAAAGCCTACCCCCATTGGCTAAGTCAATACTGGGGAAAAGTAGAAAAAATATTATTTCTATGCAGAATGCTTAAAGGAGAAAAATAAGTGAATGTGACAAACAGTATGGTTGAGTTTATTTTTCAGATTTAGAATAGTCCTTGATGAATTCTAATGGAAGCCCTTCCTGGAAGACAGAATGATAATCACCACGAGGTGAGAGGGCAATATGCCTCTGCGTGGAGTCAATCTAAAGCCCGCTCTCTGCAAATTTTAAAGAATTCATAAAAATATGTCATTCAGACAGTTGCACTATCAAACTAGACCTAAAAGGGAAGTTTACCATACACAGATAGGCCGTTATTATGAAAACGCCATGCTCTAATATTTGATGTATGTTGTCATTTAAGGTTATGCTACTTTGGGGGTCATTTAGAGTAGGTGGGAAAGTGTAAACAAATCAGGCAAAATGCAGTAGCGGCTCCTGGAGGGAGTGCTGCCGGGCGGTGACGCGGGGCGGGGGAGGGGCAGGGTGGGGGGTAGTAAACTCCGGAATACGGCCGAACAGAGGTAAGTAAACAAATAAATAAATAAAACGAATTTCGTTGCACGCGCTGCATCGCATTTGACTACTGGCAAAATGTGTGGACAGTGGTTTTTAGTGCTTTTAACGCGAGGTTTGCATTTAGAGAAAAGTAGTGCATTCCATGCCCATTAGAAACAGAGCACAAGCAAAAAGCTGGAGCTAATTTTACACCAATAGTTATGTAAAAACAGACAGAAACAATGCTTGCACATTTATCGCTACATTTCAACATTACTGGTTGTATTGACTCCATTGGTGTGGCAGTGCTCATTTCTCCCAAAGGGCAATGCAGCACAGCTCCACTGTACATAAACAGCAGAAAGTAGTCCATCAGAGTCCTGAAAGTGCCTCAGCTGGTGCCCTAAAATCATACTTCTAACTCTTTAAAGAGGTAAGTTTTGTCATGCTGCTTGACACCACTAACGGCCTTACAACAACATCCCTGATATCATCCAGTGACTCCTCCTCAGACTTTCCGATACTGAGGGCGTTGATACCTGACGGGAGAGGGTGGTGGTGATAGCAATAAGTGGGTTCACAAGTGGGACTCTGAGGATCCACTGCCTTCAGAACACGCAGTCCCAAAGTGAGCTTTAAGTGGTAGTAAGGCGTTTGTAGGGTTCAGCGAAGGGTAACGAGGGGTTTTAGGGTTCATGGAAGGATAGGGTTAAAGAGTAGCAAGCCATTTTAGGGTTCAAGGAAGGGTAACGTTAAGGGGTGCTAAGGGGATTTGAGGGTTCATGGAGGATATGGTTACTGGGTAGTAGGCAGTTTTAGGGTTCAGTGAAGGGTAGCGTTATGTTGCAGTAAGGCTTTTTAGGGTTCAGGGATGGGTAGCATTACAGAAAATTGACATTTTTTAGGAGTCAGGGAAGGATTACTTTAGAAGGTACTAAAGAACATTTAGACTTCATGGAAGGGCAGTGTTAAAGTGTCAAAAGTGTTTTTTAGCTTTCAGGGATGGTTACCGTTAAAGAGTAATAGGTGTTTTTTAGGGTCCAGGGATGGCTGGCTTTAATGGGTAGTAAACTTTTTTAGGGTACATGGATAGGTAGCATCAAGGGATAGAAAGTGTTTAGGGTTCAGGGAAGGTTGACATTAAGTGGTAGCAATGGTTTTTATAGTGCAGGGTAGGGTAGCATTAAAGGATAATAAGGGACTTTTAAGATTCAGGGAAGGGTAGTATTAAGTAGTTTGGGGGGCAGATTTACAAGCCCCTTGCGCCGCCGGTGCATCACGTTGCATGACGCACCGGTGGCGCAGCCTGCTCAGTGATATTTACAAGAACAGGTAAAGTCACCCTGCGTGACTTAACCTGTGCTTGTAAATATCGCCCCTGTTCACGCAACACTTTGTGTGTTAGGGGCGTGACATGGGTGTTGCTGTGGGTGTTCCCACGCAACACCCATGTCCACTGATGCATTTCCAGATTTCGTAAATCTGGAAATGCGTCAGAATGCTACGCCACCCTAGGGGTGGCGTAGTGAGGTGCAACGAGGAGAAATATTTTCATTTCTCCGTGCACCAGCTCAGGGGGAAGCACAGAGATGCGACATATTGTTGTAAATATGTCGCATCCCTGTGCTTCGAAACTAACGCAGCGCGGCGCAGCAAAATGACTTGCGGCACCGCGCTGCATTAGTTTCTTGTAGATCTGCCCCTCGGTTTTTTAGGGTTCAGGGATGGGTATTGTTAAGGGTTAGCAAGGTTTTCAGGTTCATGAAGGGTGAATTTAAAGGAAAGTGTTTTTTATGGTTTAGGGAAGGTTAGCTATATGTAGTAGTATGGGTTTTTATGGTTCAGGACGGCTAGTGTTAAGGGGTAGTTAGGACTTTGAGTTCAGGGAAGGGCAGCAATAAGGAACAGTAAGAGGTTTATAGGGTTTATGGAGGTGTAGCATTAAGGGGCAATAATGAGTTCTTAGGGTTCAGGGAAGGGTAGCGTTAAGTGGTAGTAGGGTGTTTTAGGGTGCAGGAAAGGGTAGTGTTAAGAGCTGGATCAGAGATTTTAGACTTCTGGGAAGGGTAGCATTAAAGGATAGTAAGATGTTCTTAGTGTTCAGAGATGGGCAGAGTTAAGGGTTATCAAGGGGTTTTTAGGGATCAGGGAAGGGTAGCACTAAGGAGTAGTGATGAGCTTGTAATGTTGAGGGAATGGTATCCTTAAGGGACAGGAAGGGGTTTTTAGGATGCAGGGAAGAGTAATCTACAATTACAGGGTAGTAAATGACTTCATTTAATATATAAAATATGCATTTCCAGTAAATTAAATATTAATAATATTGCATTTTTAAAAACTGAAATACTAAATCAAATTAATAATTAAATCAACTTTTTGGAATTGAAATATATAAAGCTAGAAATAATGCTCATAAACTTAACTGCAAAGTGAAGGTGCCAAAGGTGTAAAAAACTGTAATATAAATGTATTCCCGATGTACTTACCTTGATGAATGACTCCTGATGTGAATGAGTCCCGATGTATAGTTTGACGAATTATGACTGACAGGACAATGGACAGGAATGTGGAAGGAGGAGTATGCGAAGGGGAGCCAGAGAGCTTAAAAAAGCCTCTATATGCACTCAAGCTCTCTCAAGCTCTTAAACCTTTAAACTAGTAATTAGAAGGAAAACCCCTTTCTCTCAAGGAGTGCCATGTTAAGGTATCTCTGAAATTGATGATGCCAGAGAACTGCAGTTGCATTGGTTTGATCTTAAGGGATTTTGGTCACACTCCTGTTAACAAAGAGCCTGGCTCAAGCAGCCTCATAAACACATGATCACTGCTGCTTGGAAGTTATGCCTTCTTCCTGTGGACACACAGCTTTGGCAAAATCAAAACTTCTACTCAGCTGACCACCATTTGGGAGGGGCCAGAGCCTTTCTCCTTGGTAGTCCATCATCTCCTTGTGTTTGCTTTGTTCGCCCTAAGTTGGCAGGGTATGCCCAGACGTCGGTCCCTTGCTCACTTTGCCACTGGATTCAAGCTAGCCTGGATGATGAAGGGTGTTACCCAGAAACCAGTCCCAGGATGCTTGTTTCCGGTTCATGGTAGACCTGGCTTGGCAGTTCGGGCTGGACTGTCCCATGAGGCACAGGGTCAAGACTGATTTGCATATAGCTGAGTCTGAACTGAGGTGGCGAAGTGAGCTAAAGAATGATGATGGATTCAACCCAGATCTGTGACTGGGGGTGAGTGTCTGACAAGTTTCAGTGCTCCGTCCATCATCTCCTTGTGTTTGCTTTATTTGCCCTAAGTTGGCAGGGTATGCCCAGACGTCGGTCCCTTGCTCACTTTGCCACTGGATTCAAGCTAGCCTGGCTGATGAAGGGTGTTACCCAGAAACCGGTCACAGGATGCTTGTTTCCGGTTCAGGGAAGACCTGGCTTGGCAGTTCGGGCTGGACTGTTCCCATGAGGCACAGGGTCAAGACTGATTTGCATATAGCTGAGTCTGAACTGAGGTGGCGAAGTGAGCTAAAGAATGATGATGGATTCAACCCAGATCTGTGACTGGGGGTGAGTGTCTGTAAAGTTTCAGTGCTCCGTCCATCATCTCCTTGTGTTGACTCTTTTTTTTATCACAACACATCTGGTGACAGCTGAGCTGTCAAGCCAGACCTAAAAGGACTGGTAATGTGATATCTATTTCAGCCTCAATTCCCAGAACTAAATTTTCTGTTGAAGCAATGTAATGTTTATTTTCTGCACCAAGCTCAAAAGGACACTTTAAACTGAACCTGGCACACACTTCCTATAACTGGGTATCACAAACTCACAACAGAACGCATCTTATATTTCATGAGTCACACGACTGACTTATGACAGCAAACATCAAACAGAACACTATCCATGCTTTCAACACAGGGGAGCTAGGCAATATAGTATCAGCACGGCTATTGGAGCTATGTATAATGGGGTCTAAATTATGTGGTAGGTTTGACTAAATTATGCAACAAGAAAAGGCACAGTATTTGGAATAACGTGGCACTTTTGTAGGCAGTACCATTTCACTATTTTGTCTTTTTGTAAGCTATTAATACTGTCTGATTGAAGGTTTCACCCGTACCAGTTTGACACTTGAATACAGCAATAAGCATCACAAAGTTGACAAATTAACCTTGGCAAATTATTTGCCATGGTGTGTTATCTATACATTTCAGCTAGAAATAAAAACATTCTTTTATTGAAATCTGCAATTTATGCAGCAAAATGTTAGACTATGTGGCAAGTGTGGTAAATCCACAATTTTGTGGATAACAATGCGGCAACCGAATCTCATCATCCCAATACTAGTGTACTAGGTACAGCGTGTTGTGGTTCTCATATTAACGCGGTCCACCAAACAAAATTCTACAATAGAACCCATTTATATAGATCTCTGAAGATACACGCAACAAGGCCTAAATGTACATTTAAAGGGCTGCCAAGACTCCCGTCGGCATTCTTTACATGCGCCATCAACGGCACATTTACTTCTCCTGGGCAATGGGCATGCATACCAACTGAGAAGACTTGTAAGCAATTTGGTACAAACCCCCCAGGAACACTCATCGAACTCTAAAGTTTACCAGGGATACATTATCATTAAGTCTACTGAACACACATCTCCACAAATTGGATCTCCGGTGTCTGTTGGAAATTTTAGAAACCCCTGAAAAGTCTTTAATGTTCACTACCATCCTGCCAATGCCATCCTAATTGTGTGCTGGTCAAATGCCTAATACCAATACCACTTGGCCTACACTAGTCATGAGTTTACATTATTTTGGAGATGTTTAGGTAAAGATTAACTTACCTCGTCATGAAGTACTTTTAAATAGGACTAGCCTCGTATTCACAAAATGTATACAGCTTTTACCAACCCAAAGAAATGTTTAAACCAGTAAAATATAGTGTGAAAGGTTGAGCAACAGAGCTGAGTTGACAGAAGTGTGCTGGAGCTGCGCTGCTCCCCTCAGACCTGAGGTCTGCCACAGATGCAGGTGCACTCGTACACACTGAAGCACAGCCCGAGATAAAAGTCTACCAGGGCTGGGAAATGGGCCGGAAATGAGCAGCGCTGCATTGTGGGTTCTGAGAAGTTTGGATTTCTCAGCTGTCGAAAGATGCCTGTGACAGCAGGAGAAAGCCCAGAGGGAATGGCGCCGTGGCGTCATTATTAAGAAGGAGGCTGTAAGTGACGCTGCAAAACGTCAAGGGCGTCATTTTATAGAATTGTTTGCAATCAAAAGCAACAAAGGACAAAACACAGACTCAATCTGACAGAGAGCAACCCAACAGCAAGAAGATCAGTCAGTCATATGTCAGTCATATGGCAACTCCTGAATATGTCAATCTAATTGCTATCGTTTAACGATCATAAGAGATATTTGTTAAGAAAGCTGAAAAATAAACTTAAACTGAGAAAGTACTTCTGACCCAAGAAGTTACTGCGGTATTCTGTGGGTTAGAGACCAGAATTAATTTAATGCTGCAGTTTAATGTAATTGTAAATTTAAGGGAAGGAGACACTGCATGAGGCACAGAGCAGTAATCTGCAGTGTAATCTCGTGTGATACTGCACGCATTTACTAATGTGCTATTAGGTTTTCCTAGAGTGTACAACACTAGAACAAGGTGGAAGGGAAACATCTACCTCGTCAATAAAGCTTTGGCAAGCGCACTGGATGCACACAATTTCTTCTCAACCTAAGTCCTAGACCCTAACTTTGCCATGCAAATCCTTTATATACGGTTATTCAACTTGGAGCACCCCAGAGTATTGAGGTGAACTCACCCGCCAGAGATTGCATCACTTCCTCTAAGGCTAATGAAACCTATTGGTTAATATCCCCGGGTAGCTGTATCCAATAGTGACACCATTCCCATCCCATACTAGGCTACCACTAAACATATGTCAATTCAGGCTCATCCCCTCTTTTATCCCTTTTATCTCCCCAGAAGATGTCTTACTGTGCATTGAAAAGGGGAAAGGTGGTAACTCGTAGACTTGGTCGAAAGTACTCAAAGCGTACAGTCGTTTTGGAGTCTTTATTTCAAATCACCAGTGCCATCACCAACAAACTGCATCCTGCCCACTCCATTCCTTCCTCCCACAACGTTCCTTCTGCCCTCATTCTCATTCTGGAACCCATACTCTCGAAATGCACTCTCTCTAACCCTTCCAATCAAACTAACAACAAAACACCCCCTTTCCACCAACAAATATAACAATAACTAAAGAGAACAGCATATATAATAAAATACCAAAACAGAGACATGTATAAAATGCAGCTGGTTGAAAATGCAGGTAAGTAGCTACACTTATTAAAATGGATTAATGCAAAAACAAAAAAACATAGTAAGAACATATATACAATGCAGCTGGTACAATAACAGATAAGTAGCCACACTAGTGAATATATGACGTTACAACGCATGCAATTACAATGCATGCTTTTACAACACAGACTTTACATCGCAACTACCATTACATTGCATGATTTTACAACGCATGCCATTACAACGCATTTTTTTAAACTACCATTACAACTCATTCCATTACAATGCATACCATTACAACGCATACCTTTACAACGCATAATACTTTTAGGGCAACATTAGGGTAAGTGTTGGATAGTGTAGGGGTAAAAATTACTATTCCCACTCTAGTGAGTGCAACAGTAGGGAAAGTGTTGGATAGCGTAGGGGTAAACATTACTATTCCCACTCCAGTGAGTGCAACAGTAGGGTACGTGTTGGATAGTGTAGGGGTAAACATTACTATTCCCACTCCAGTGAGTGCAACAGTAGGGAAAGTGTTGGATAGTGTAGGGGTAAAAATTACTATTCCCATATACCCCAGAACCCATACCCACCCTAATACTGAAACAATCTCCATTACTTACCTTATAATGCGTTGTAATGGCATGCGTTGTAATGGCATGCGTTGTAGTGGCATGCGTTGTAATGGCATGCATTGTAATGGCATGCATTGTAATAGCATGTGATGTAAAGGCAGTTGCGTTGTAACAGTTGCATTGTAAAGGTAGGTCGTTGTAATGACTGCGTTGTAATGGATGTTTCCCCACTAGTAAAGTGGAATAAAGCAAGTCAAACAAAACCAAATCAACTGATAAGGAAACAGGTACAATTACTATACATCCACAATGAAAGTAACTTAAGCAGAAGGCAATACTTGTAAAACAATTTTCTTGCCACATAAACCAACACTCAACATAAGGCATTCCCTTCAACCCAACTAGACAAATTCCTTCAACCTCCCAGGCTTCCTTCACCGCCTAACTAGACGTCCCCCACCACCAAAGCCACTGCACTCCTCACCATGTGATTCCCTGGGACCTTCATTGTTACGGCCACTCACAGAATCATCTCCAGTGGTAGCATCACTACCAATATCTTTTGCTTTCACTAAACGTGACATGCTCCACACATCTCCAATTTTTTTTTAAGATGCTCAAAGGCAAGAATTTGCCGTGCAGCACCTGGTTTATGCTCTGCCCCACAGCACCGTTAATATTCCATAAACTATCTGGTGCACATGGAGCGCATCAGGCCCAAGACGCACAGCCTAGTAACATAAATTGAGTTTGAACCAAGTAAACCATACTAATCCAAGTTTTATTCCATTTTCTTCAAAGGTCTCAAAGTTCATACAGAGGCAACATGATTTCAATCTTCAAATGCATGAGAAATGCCAGTCCAGACTTTGTTTCACAGCATGTTGAAATTCATGTTTCATCCTGGGTAACCGTAATAACATACACCCAATGCATTTCAGGCTACAAACCCTTCACCAGGGGTAACTATAATGTAAAAAGTAGCCCATCAGCTAACCTCACTGACGTCATGCATGTGAACGAAAATAAACAGTTAAACATTTTGTAGCATTCACTGCGTTGACATTATGTGGCCTGAACACCCACCACTTGGGCCTGGTGCGCTCAATGCACACCAGCTAGTTTATGGAATATTAAGTGTGGTGTGGGGCAGAGCATAAACCATGTGCTGCACGCCAAATTCTCGCCTTTGAGCATCTTAAAAAAAATGTTGCCAAATAATCGACCGCATCTTAATTTGTTTTGGGACAAAATAGCATTCGACCATGCCTCATTCAGATATATCCTATTCTGTCCTGCGTGGTTATGTTAAAATATTAGTGACATACTACATCACATCGGAGGCCTCCTGGGAAAATCAAGTTGTATTCTGTGCATCAGCAGTAGTCATCCACATTCAACAGCAAATGACGATTAATCATTCATGGGGCATTGTTTTCTTTTTCGTTTTGTTTTCTTTTCAATGAAAGGGTGCATGTTAATATTTGTGTTTGACGCACTACTAAAGTTTGTTCATTATATGTTTGATTGAGGTTGTGAGGGTTCTGCATTGCCGGATTTAAGGTTATAGTTTATTGTTCATTTAAGCAGCAATCACTGTATTTAGTGGTTTGTGTGATTGACATTTTTATTCGTATAGTCTGAGGAGTAGTTGGCATTATTTTCACGTAGTAAGCATGGTGAGCATGGCATGATTCACTGCAGAGGGTCACGTATTTCTTTTATTTTTTGGCTCAACTTGTGCTCACGTGCTTGAAGATTAACTCCACGGCATGTTCAAAAGGATCGTATCCACCTGTGTTGTTCACAAAGAGTTTGCTGACTACCTGTTTGCTTGGAGGAGAACTGTGTTTGTTTGACGGATGGTGCAATGGGTGGCTAAGCCACCGATAATGACGTGAATATATTCAATCAATCAGAAGTTTGTTAAGCGCAGCTACTCACCCATAAGGGTCTCAAGGCGCTAGGGGTAGGGAGGGTGCAGGATCCATTCCATCAAGGAGGAGATATATTGGTTTCCACACTGGATTCAGATCTTATCTCTACACATATCGTAAGTGGAGCACATGGTAATACTCCTTGTATTTTTAGTTTAGTTGCATGGTTGCTTTCATTTACCGTATCATTCAGTACGGGATCATTTTATTTTCGCAGCACTCGGGGAAGCAGGAACTGGAAGCAGTGATATCTTCTTTCTATTTTCTTTCTTGAAGAAATTACTTTGCTGGTCTCAAACAAAGTACACTTTTTCTGTTTAAATTATTTACAGCATATCTTGGTGGGGGTTCAGACCATTAATGTCAACGCAGGGAATTCTACAATATGTTTAACTGTTTATTTTCGGTCACATGCATGACGTCATTGAGGTTTGCTGATGGACTTCTTTTTATATTATAGTTACCGCTGATGAAGGGCTTGTAGCCTGAAATGCATTTTTTTTATTTTTATTTTACAGAGTTTTATATAGTGCGAACTTGACCCGAATCGGGTATCAGAGCGCTTTACATAGCACCAGTTGCATTACATGAGGACACATTCATTTTTAGGTCTCGCCTAGCGTTGCAGCGCGCATTCACTGCTCGCTCTGCGAGGCCTCTTGTAATCAAGACAATTTCAGAAGTGGAGTCTAGGCTCCGCCCCTTTTTCCCATGGGCTTTCGTCATCGTGCATGCTAAACCCTGGCTTTCCATTGTCAGTGAGGCTTTTTAGTCCCTCCTTGTTGCCGCCCTGTCTCCTTTTGGCCCCGCACACCCGGACTGGATCTTTTACTCGCGGCGTGACACAGTGTCTTTTAATTAGCCGCTAAGCACTTTTTTCTTGTTCCATGCTGGTGGCGGGGCGACATCAGTCTCGGCCCCTTACCTGTATAATATAATCGAATACATTGGCTAGCCTGGTCTGTATTTAGGCACGCAGGTTCCGAGGCTAGGTCTGCCCTAGCCTCGCACTCTGCATTTTATAATTCTTCAGTCTCGTTCGATTATACCTTGTTTTTGTATGCAGGTTCTGGGGTAGTCTTGTCCTCGCCCTGCACTCTGCATTCTCGAATACTGCTCATTGGCTACAGCAGGTAGTGTTGTGTTATACTGGTTTTGTGGCTGCTCTCTCTACGACCCTGCAATCTGTATTCTGAAGTCCTGTCCTTTGGCTAGCCTGTGCGAGATTTACTCATGAACAGTCCGGGGCGCGCCTTCCTGCCCCGCCGTGTGTTGTTGCTTCTGAGTCCCTTGGAAGCAGCCGCAGATGGTGCACAGCTCTCGGTGGCGGTTTCCGGCATGGGGCGGCGACTGCTGGGGCCTCGGACCCGGGTGGTGGCTTTGCTGCAGGCCCCTGGAGCAGCGCCCGGCTAGGACGCGGCCTTGCAGGTGTCGGCGGCCATTCGGGCAAACCTGCGACGTTGGAGAGAGGCGCTGGGAGCGGCGGGAGAGCAGGTGAGATTCCAGACCCAGTGACCCTTTGCGAGAACACCCCCAGAAGAGTACATCTTACGGGTAGTACCAATAAGCAATGGGAACTTCTTACCGCCACACCCCCACCAGACCCAACGTGCGGGGGCGGAGCGAGGGTGGTGTAAGAGGTTGTAGCAAATGAGACCTTGGACAGCGTTAATCGGAGAGTTCCCCCCATAATGAGACACAGCCTTCGCGAGTCCTCGCTCAATGTGACCACAGAAAACCCAGCCAGCTGCAGTTGAGACCCCTTACCCCGGTACAGGGGAATTGCATATTTAGACCATGATCCCAGCGATTCACAGAAAAAGCTCTGGAACCCTCTCAGAACTGGCCCCTCTTAGGCTGTTGTGGTGCAGTGACGCGGCAGGAGTGAAAGTGAGATCGCTGATCACAGGGAGGCAAACTTACCCGAGGGGACCTAAAGAAAAGCCATTTGTGGTATTCCAGGAACTCCCTTGAAGCCCACACCAAAAACCCTAAACTCAAGTGCCAATACTCCTGCGATGTAGCGTGGCGCTGAGCGAACAGGGCAGACTTCTGGCGTCAAGGGGCAGCCCTACCAGAGCGAACCCCAATAATTAATCAATTAAGGCATCCATCGCTTATAAATCTTTCTTGCAGCCGCAACTAAGCCACCAAACTTTACAATGCCGGGGTGGAGTGAGGTCAGATTTGGCAGCCCCCAGCGGAGGCTTCCAGACGAAAACTCCAATGCGCCATTCTCCCAGAGAGCCACGCCCCCACTAAAGCTCAGCCTGTTGCTTTGCAACGAAGCTCTGGGGTGAGCAAATGAGACCGCTGACTCCAAATTGGACACGCCTCTTTAGAGAGAGGTAATTCCACAGAGCCACTGTCCCTCCCCACGAAAAACCCAACTTGGTGTGGGAGAGAGAATGGCTGTTGATTAAGCTAGAATACTGACAATTGGGCTGGGGAAGGAACTCCCCCAAAGACAAGCATTTGCAATGCAATAGGTCTCGCATTTACGCGAGTTTGAGCTATTGACATTGCAAATAATAATGCCTTTTATTTTTGTTTTTGTTTTAAAAACATAAATAAAAGGCATTGTTATTTACAATGCCAGTAGCTGAAACTCGCGTAACTGCGAGACCTATTGCATTGCAAATGCTTGTTTTGTTAGGCACGGGGAGATTAAGTGATTTGGCCAGAATCACAGGATGTTCAGCGTCATTGCCGAGACTCGAACCCAGTTCCCCAGATTCGAGGTCGACCGCCCTAGCCGTTAGGCCAACTCCTCTTCCCAATTGAGTGCATTGATTGTGTTATTACGGTTACCCAGGATGAAACGTGAATTTCGGCTGTAAAATAAAGCCTGGACTGGCATTTGTCATGCATTTGAAGATTGGAATCATGCTGCCTCTGTATGAAGTTTGAAACTTTTGAAGAAAATGGAATAAAACTTGGATTACTATGGATTATTTGGTTCAAACTCAATTTATGTTACTAGGCTATGCATCTTGGGCCTGGTGCGCTCCATGTGTACCCGCTAGTTTATGGAATACTCCACACATCACCAGATTCCAGAATGACAACATTCCTCTTTACCTTAGCAATCTTATAAGGCCCGATAACATTTGTGGTGCCTTTCTTTACAAACCTAGACTTCTTGATATAAACCATGTCACCAACATTCAATCTGCAACTCTTCACCTTATTATTATTAATTACATTTGTGAAATGCTGCTTTCACCTAAAACGTATCCTGGTGCTAAGTTAACCTTCTAAAACAAAAAGCTTAAAAAAGCTGCCAGAGGTGGGGAGTCTCTTTAACACAGCCCTTTATACTGTCTTCCTTGAACACAGTTATCTATTTGGGAAAGAGCCATGCTATCAGTTCACTACTAAATTGTAGGAGACTCTTACTGGCTCTTAAAGAGGCTGGTAGCTTATTCCATATCTTGGCTGCCTGTACAGAGAAAGCCCGATCTCCATGTCTCACTTTCTGAAACTTCGGAATGCATAATAAATTAGCTGACGAGGAGCGTAGATTCCTTCCTGGAACATAGTGTTTGAGTTTTCTTTGCAGCAGCCTAGGTCCTGTTTCCTTTATTGCCTTATACATGGTGCACATTGATTTGAATGTGAACCTCTCTTTCACTGGGAGCCTGGCAAGGCATCATATCTTTCCTTGAACATCCGTTGGTGCTCTTCAATGTTCTTGTCATTTGCACCCTGAACCCAACCACCACTTCCATGGAACCACACAATTGAAGACAACTTGGTTTTGGCCAACTTACCCCTCAGATACACCAGCCACACCATTAGTAGTCCTATGTGCTCAGAGGGGTGCCCTTAATGTATCCACCTAAGACATCCCATTCTGCAAGGCTCTCTGTACACAACCCTTCACCATTTTGTTCATGATTTCTACAAGACCATTGGCTTGAGGGTGGTAGAGTGGTAGAGTGCTGTGCGGCAATGTTTGGTTCCCAGATCACAAAAGTGATCTCTCATTTCTTCTGACACAAATTCCACTCTGTTGCCTGTCACAACATTTTTGGGAATTCCCTCCTTGCAAAACTCCTCCTTCAAGAATTCAATGATGGTTCTAAAAGTGACAGAATTGAAACACTTGGCCATCACCCATTTAGCAGCATAATCAACAAGCAACACTACACATCTCTCTGAAGGCCTCAGCAAATTAAAAGGCCCTACAATATCCATTCCCAACTTTTGCCATGGTTCACTAGGAACTTCCACCACTTGTCTCACTATCCTCCCTTTGTCTGCCAGAGCACACAAATTGCAATCCCTGACCAACTCCTCAACCAACCTGTCCATCCCTGGCCACCAATAAAACCCACTCAGCCTGGATTTAGTTAGGTTTCTGCCAAGATGACTCTCATGTGCCAAACACACTAACTTCTCTCTCACACCTTCAGGCTGGATCCTCTTCCCATATCTGCACAAATCACTCCCTTCAATATACAACTCTTCTTTGACACCACTATACCGCTTCCCAATTTCACCAAGGATTTCGGAATCTGGCCACCCTTTAACTACAAATGCACTGATCTTCCCATAAAGTATGTCTTTGCTTTTCTCCAATTCCCATTTTTTTTCCTTTATGGCTTCCTGACTACTCCAAGATATTTTAGATTCCTCAATGACCACAGCATCATCACTCTCCATTGGTAGTCTGGAAAGACAATCCGCTACTTTATTCTTCAAATCTTTCACATACTTCACCTCAAAGTTGAACTCTCTTACACCTTCCATCCACCTGGAAATCCTGGGTGTAGCCCGCTTACTACCTTTACATGAGAGCAAATTCACCAATGGCTAATGGTTACTGCATATTACAAAAGGCATGCCCGACAAATGCAATTTTAAATGCTTCACCGCCAAATTGCATGCAAGAGTCTCCCTCTCTACAACCGAAGAGTGAACTTCTTAACCCTTCAGCATTCTAGATGCAAATGAAACAACCTTTACTTCACTGTTACCTAGCTGGGATAAGACTGCACCTAGCCCATTTAAGCTGGATCAGTGGTCAAAATGGTCCTTTTGCAGACAGCAAATGTTCCAAAGTTGACATTCCACTCAGTTGCTTCTTGGTGGATTCAAAAGTGCTTGAACACTCTTCACACCACTCAAACCTTTCTCACTTCTTAAGGAGCTGCTTCATCGGGTGAATAAGTGCAGCAAAATCTTTAATGAAGTTAGAATAGTACTCCATGTGTCCTAGAAATGATCTTAGTTTCTCCTTGTCACTGGGTATTGGCGCTTCAACAATGGACTTAGCCAAATCTAATTTGGGACTGATTCCTTCCTCAGAGATGGTGTGACCTAAATAGGTCACTGTCGCTACTCTGAATTGACATTTCACCCTTTTTAAGGTCAACCCACTCATTTGCAACCTCAACATTACTTGTTCCAAAATCATATCATGATCATCACAGTTTTGGCCGTAAGGTAGGTTGTCATCCTGGAAAAACAAGATCTGTTTTTCCACCTTCTAACACTTTCCTCATCATGCATTGAAAACAAGCAGCCGCTGAGGCTAGGATACATAGCAAAACCAAAGGGGATGATGGACGGAGTGTTGAACATTGCAAGCACTCACCCCCAGTCAACTGATCTGGGTTTAATCCATCATCATTCTATAGCTCACTCTGCCACCCCAGTTCAGACATGGCCATATGCAAATCAGTCTGACCCTGTGCCTCATGGGAACAGTCCAGCCCGAACTGCCAAGCCATGTCTTCCCTGGACCGGAAACAAGCATCCTGGGACCGGTTTCTGGCTTACAGCCGTCATCAGCCAGGCTAACTTGAATCCAGTGGCAAAGTGAGTAAGGGACCCATCGTCTGGGCATACCCTGCCAACTTAGGGCGAACATAGCAAAACCAAAGGGGATGATGGACGGAGTGTTGAACATTGCTAGCACTCACCCCCAGTCAACTGATCTGGGTTTAATCCATCATCATTCTTTAGCTCACTCCGCCACCCCAGTTCAGACATGGCCATATGCAAATCAGTCTGACCCTGTGCCTCATGGGAACAGTCCAGCCCGAACTGCCAAGCCATGTCTTCCCTGGACCGGAAACAAGCATCATGGGACCGGTTTCTGGCTTACAGCCGTCATCAGCCAGGCTATCTTGAATCCAGTGGCAAAGTAAGCAAGGGACCACCACCTCCCCGGGGCTTTTTTAAAATTAATGACAACCTGTGTGGGGGGGGGCTCCAGCCCCCCCACACGCCCCGGGGACCGCCACCTCCCCGGGGCACTAAACATTTAAATATGGGGGTCCGTTGCTCCAGGCCTGCCCTGACTTACCTTCGCTGGGTGAGTTCCACAGACCTTGCTGGTCTGCGCCATCGCCTCTTCACACTTTCCCCGAGACTTGCTGTTACCAAGGCTTGTTGGCCCCGATCGAGTTGCCGACACCGCAGTAAGCCGCAGACATCGTGGGACACGCCGAATCCAGCTCCTGGTTGTCGTCGATGCCTCCTGGACCTCGTGGCTGAAGAGTCAAGGCAAGCATGAACGACCTGAACCCTGCGACGACGGTGGGCATTTATCTTCCTTGCCCCGAGTCACTGCCAAGTGACTTTGAACACTGTCCCCTCTGCTTTCAGGTCATCCTTCCACCGAATCCAGGCTTGGATTCCACCGGACACTTCTTCAAACCATCACAAGCAGCAAGTCTTCTTTGGTCGCCATTGAAAACGACGCCGCGACCCGACACCAAAGGACACCTGTGCACCCGGCTTCCCTGGGTGAGGTAACTCCAGCACTCCGGTGCTCCTGTGGGTGTGGGCCATCGAACTACTTACCCTGTAAGTGACTTGCTTGTAGGTTCACTAGAAGTATCCTAAAACTCTTACTTTCCCCGTGCGATTCTCGCACTGACTCGTATGTGGTTCGCGTCTGTGTTAGACACACCGCGTCCGACTCCCTTGCAAATCCTGATTCAAGAGATTGTGTGGTAAAACAAGCTGCTTTACATTCCTTCAAGACTTAGCCTGAAGGCTGCTCTCCACAGCTACCACTAGGATAGCTTTCTATAAAGGTTGTCTTAAACCTATCTACCATAAGAGTCGAATTGTTCTGGTGCAAGGTGTCCACTTTAATTAGTGAACAGCATATACCAGGCCAACTTCTCACAACGACATTCTATTTTTGGTGCAGAAGGGAGTAAGTTACACAAGCCTAACATTAATCCTGTGAGTTATGGCGGGGCCTCCATTGACCTAATAGGCAACGTTTCCTTGACCAAAAAATTCAAGGGTAGAGAAATTGTATGGAAAATGTACATGGTAAGAATGGGGAATAATTTATTGGGTTGGAGACACAAATGTGATTTGGGAATTACTTTGAATCATAAATCACCAGATGAGGTTATGATGATAGCACAATTTAATGATGACAGTGACATAACCAATTGCTTTCCGGCAGTTTTTTCAGACACGTTGGACCTGCTTCGAGGGTTTGAACATAGAATTATACTCAAATAGGGAGCAATGGCTGTTGTCCATAAAGTAAGGAAGGTTCCGCATTTGATAATGCAACCGTTGCAGGCTGAGTTGGAGAGACTGAACCCCATATTGCAGAAGAGTTATCATTACTAGGAAAAGCACAGCTGTTTAGCATTCTTGACTTGTCATCCACATACATCAAGTTTTGTTCAGCCAGGACTCTAGAAATTTGACTTAGTATGTTACACCCCTAGGCACTTTCTGGTTCATTAGAATGCCATGTATCCTAGCCTCACCAAAGGGGATGATGGACGGAGCGCTTGCGCTAATCAAACACTCACCCCCAGTCAACTGATCTGGGTTTAATCCATCATCATTCTTTAGCTCACTCCACCACCCCAGTTCAGACATGGCCATATGCAAATCAGTCTGACCCTGTTACTCATGGGAACAGTCCAGCCCGAGCTGGTTTCTTTAGGAAGTCTAGGGGTAGGGTCAGTTCCCTGAGGAGGCTGACCCTTACCTACTGTCTGGAGGGAAGAAGACTTTTCTTCAACCCTTGTGCTCTATTTTGGGGGAGAGTGGGCCATTCTTTCAGGCTCCACCTCTCCAAATTTTTCTTGGGCTGGGGCTGTGGCCATCACAGCCCCACTAACCTTTACAGGGACGCCCAGCATCCTTAGATGGGTTTGGTGTTCAACTTCAGCCCAGGCTGAAATTTCCAGATCATTGCCCATCAGGCAATCTACAAGTAAGGTTGGGGACACAGCCACTCTTTTGGGCCTGTGACCCCCTCCCAGCTGAGATTGACTATGGCCATGGGGTGATCTGTTCTGACACCATCAATGTTGGTTACCTGGTATTTAAACTCAGGTAAAAGCTGGTGAGGGGGACTAGTTTCCCTGCCACCATGGTGACACTAGCCCCTGTGTCCCTAAATGCCACAGCTTTCTGACCATTAATTATTGGCTCCAGTCTGTACCTGCCCAATGCTGTGGGACCCATGGTAAAGGTGGCAAACCCTATACCACCATCAGAGTCAGAGGAGTCTGTTGAGGGGGTCCTGTCTAAACTAGGGCCCACCTCTGTTCCTCTTGCAAAAGCACCTAACTTTTTGGGTGCACTACTCCCAACTGGAGGATTACTACTGGTAGTACCAGGAGGGGTGGTAGTAGTTGTTGGAGGAACATTTTCTTTATTGCCAATCCTGGGGCAACTGGGATCAGTTTTCCAGTGCCCAGGCTTTTTACAGACATGGCAATATGGTTTCTTTTCAGGAGAAGAAGGAGTTTGGGACCCACCCCAGAAGAGGAATTTTGGGGCCCTGTAGTGGACTTATCCTTAGATTTATCCCCACCTTTCTCTTGGGACTTAGTAGAATCTTTCTTCTGGTCACCACCCTGATTTTTAGTTTTACTCTGGTTCTGACCCATTTGTCTGCCTTTTTTCCCAATTCTTGGGGAGAGGTCAGATCAGAGTCCACCACATACTGGTGCAAAAGCTGGTTTTGACAATTATTAAGGATCTGCTCCCTCATAATCAAATTGTACAATCCTAAAAAGTCATGCACTTTGTTGCCATGTATCCAACCTTCCAGAGCCTTAGTAGCACAATCTACAAAATCAACCCAGTCTTGAGTCTGAGTTTTTTGGGTGTCTCTGAACTTCAACCTATACTGTTCAGTGGTTAGGCCAAACCCATCTATCAGAGCACTCTTCAAGACTGTGTAATTGTCAGCATCCTCTTCTCTTACAGTGAGGAGCTTGTCTCTACCTTTGTCTGCAAAGGAGAGCCACAAGATTGCTGCCTACTGCTTCTGGGGGACCCTCTGAACTTTACAGGCCCTCTCCAGTGCAGTTATCCATTTGTGGATGTCATCCCCACTCTGGTAGGGAGGGACAATCTTGCTTAGGTTTCTATGGTCATAAGACCTTTCCCTATCTTTAGGGATATTGCTGCCACCATGGGACTCTAGTCCCAACTTTTTCTCTCTCTGTAGAGATCTAGGGACTCCTGCCTATAGCCAACTGCTGTTTTCTGAGTTCAAGCTGGGCTTACTCATACTGAATCAGTCTTTTTCTCCTCTCATGAGAGGATTCCCTCCTATGAGAGGAGACAGAGGTCCCTACTGAGGTGCTAGAGTGGTTAGACTCCTGAGAAGGAGATCTAGACCTTCTAGGCACACTCACAATCCTTCCTGGGGGACAAAGTGGAGGTCATCCTTATCCTCCTCCTCAACCACAGGAGGAATTGGGTTTTCCAGGTCAGGGTCATTGTCACCCTCCTGGTCAGTTCCAGAGGGGGGTTGGGGGTGTTGCTACCCCTGGCCCCATCCTCATCTTCTGCCCCACCCTCTGCACCTACCCCTTCAGTCCCTAAGGGCCTGTTGAGATCATCAGCCATTAACATCTCTCTCAGATGTTGGGTGGTGGGACTTTGGCCTGTCTTCAGTTTCCTCACATTGCATATTGCTCTCAATTCCAAGAATGGGAGTGTATCATACTTGGAGGGAAGAAGCCCAGTGGCTTCTGGCAAGGACTCTCTGGGTCCTGGCTTTGAAGACATCACTAGTGAGGTGTGGTGTATGCACTACCTACTCTAGTGTGGCCTACTAAACTCTCTTGAGTTGTAGAAAGGGTGTGCTATCCCTTAACACACAACTCTAAGTTCAGTAGAACTTACTGTATACTAAGCTTAATTTATATGTACCTTAGGTACCTTTAGTGGTTTTCAGTTGATCAATTCAATTGAGATTATCTGGTAAAACAATAGCAAGCTGGAATCCCACACGCTGCACACCAATGTGAGAAGTTGGCCAGGCATATGCTGTCCACTAATTATAGTGGGCACCTTGCACCAGTCCAAACAACCCCTTATTGGAGATAGGTTAAAGACAACCTTTATTGAAAGCTATCCTAGTGGTAGCTATGGAGAGCAGCCTTCAGGCTAAGTCTTGAAGGAATGAAAAGCAGCTTGTTTTACCAGTCTATAATCTCTTGAGTGACCAAATGAAAGAGCACCACACCAGGTATATATTCAAAATATATGTATTTATTACTAAACACACCCCTCTAGTCTCTTTATGAGGCTAGAGTTCGAAATACATAAGTTATTTAAACACAGTAATAGCACAAATACACGTTTGGGCCCTAGGGGCGTACCAAACCATATACCAATAAAGTGGTATAAGAACCACGACTGAGCTAGACACTAGGCCTAGAGCCTCTAGAAGTGCTTGGACCACAAGGAACCACCCAAGGTAGTGACACAGGGGACCCACGGGGGACACGTGCAGTGTAGTAACACAGCTGCGAATCGCCGTTAACTTCTATGGAGAAAGTCGCGGTTGGGAATTTAAAGAAAAGGGACACTTAAAGAAGGACTTGGAGCAAACCCTTTGAGAACTAGGTCGTTCTAGAGTCTCTACCCACGGGAGCACCGGAGTACTCTTGTTACCTCACCCAGGGGAGCCGGGTGCATAGATGCCTTTCGGGGTCGGGTTTCGTCGTCGATTTGAATGGCGATCTGCTGCAAAGTGCTGCTGGCGACCAACTGAAAAGTGTCCGGGTGGATCCAAGGCTGGATCGGAGATCTGAAGAACCTGAAAGCAGAGGGGACAGAGTCTGGGTCACTAGCCAGTGACCAGGAAGGCGATGAGCAGATGCCCACCGATGTTGAGTGCTTCATGTAGGTTGACGGTCGTCTTGACTCTTCAGCCACGAGGTCCAGGAGGTGTTGTCGGCAACCAGGAGCAGGATTCGGGCTGGTACACGATGTCTGTCGAGTGCTGAGGTGTCGGCGACCGGATTGGACCCAACAAGCCTTGGCAACGGCAAGTCTCAATGAAGATAAAGATTGATGATGGTGCAGACCAGCAAGGTCTGAGGAACTCACCCAGCAAGGGTTAGTGAGGGCAAGCCTGGAGCAACCAGGGAGCCCAAGTAGGAAAAGATTGGCATTCGTGAAGGGCTACTAGCCAACAGGCTAGTGACCGCGAAGGAGCCTCAAGACGGTGCACGTGGAGCTGGCTCACAGGACACTCGTGGAGTGGAGGCCAGTGATCTTTGGTGCAGTTGGTGCTGGAGGCTAGGGCTACTCGGAGCCCAAAGCACGATTTCGTGGGAGACCCAGAAGAGGATGCACTTGCAAATGTGTGCAGTGTCCAGGGGTCACGGTTCCACGTTACCCACGACAGCTATGGGCCTCAGCTTTGCTGGGGACTCAGGGCAGCCTCGGGGAAGTCTAGAAATCTACCTCTGGTGATGCAAAGACTTCGGCGTCCGACGGGAGCTTCGGCGATGCAGACCGGACAATTGCTTCTTTGGTGCCTGCCAAGCAGGGGAGTCACTCCTTGACCCCAAGGGAGATTCTTCTGTCCTCTAATCTTTAAGTAGAGCGTCGAAGGTCCAGGATTCTGTGTCAGAGTTTCGTCCAGGGATAATCTAAAGTCCTAAGGACTGGGGTCCCATACTTATACTAAGTTTAGGGGTTGGACTTACTCTGTGGTCCCACCTATGGGTGGGTCAGGGCAGAGGGGTGGCTACACCCCTTTCCCTTTGTCCAGTTCACGCCAAAGCAGGGGCTGGGAGCCCCTGATCCGGTTTGAACTGGGGTATGGACAGGGACACCAAATGTGCCCCCAGTGCAGGACTTCAAAGCACCCGAAAGTGCTCCCGCCCAGCCCCAATACACACTATCCTGTCTGGGGAGGTGGTCACACCTCCCTGGGACAGGAAACCTATTGTCCAGGCCTCCCCTGCCGGAGTTTCGGTCAGCAGCAGGAGGCCAGACTTGTGTCTGTGGCAGCAGCATCCATTTTGTGATGCCAGGGCTTTGGAAAGAAGTTACCGGGCAAGCCAGTGTGTACATGTCTCTCCCTCTAGAAGGGTGGAATGCTACCCCCGACGCCAGAATTGGCGGGGGGGTAGTATTCCAAGATGTTTGACACCAAACACAACATGTTTCCGTGCAGCCATCCCAAAGTTAGCATTTAACGCGAGGTTATAATGCGCTTAAGAGTATATGGTCAGGCTGCACTACAAACAGCATCAGAGAAGGGTCTCCGAACGCTGCAGAGGGGCCCTGCTCATGCAGGGGCACCCTCTCACATAGGAACCACGCACTCTGCCTTCAGGATTGATAAAGCCTGCCATAGGAGTGACTTATAGGTTTATATGTTTGTAGGTATATAGTGATATAGGTAGCCTATATCACAGTAAGGGGTGCATGCACCACCTTACCCAGGCTGCAGTAGCAGACCTGTGGTGTCAGTTTGGATGGCCTTCCAGGGGTGGCATAATACATGCTGCAGCCCCTGGTAGGCCTCTGAGGTACCTATGCCCTGGGTACATAGTATACCATATACTAGGGACTTATAAGGGCACTCCAGATTCCAATCAGAGATGTGCCTAAGGCACATGGAAACCATTTTACAGAGAAAGCAGATAGACTGGGGCCCTGAATAGCAGGATCCCAGTCCAACTAAGTCATAAACCAGCAAAACACCAGGAAAAAAGTGGGGGCAACCATATAGTCAGATTCCACCTTCCTACATCCACCAGTAGCTGAACTAGGGGGAACAGTTGCCTTAGGGGCAGGAGTGGTGGTGGTTTGGTCTTTGGACTTGTTACAGTCAGAAGTCCAGTGCCCTTTCTGTTTACAGAATTTGCACCAGGGCTTCTTTGGCCTTTTCCCATGTTCGATTGTGACTCCCCACCAGATGCAGATTTTTGGGGCCCTTGTGAAGACTTCTGGTCTTTTGACTTATCCCCACCTTTCTCAGAGCCCTTAGGATCTTGCTTCTTGGTGTCACCCCCTTGGTTCTGGGGTTTCTGCCTCACCCTGGTTCTGACCCACTTGTCTGCCTTCTTTCCCAATTCTTGGGGAGAGGTCAGATCCGAGTCCACCAGGTACTGATGCAACAACTGGTTCTGGCAATTATTAAGGATTTGTTCTCTCATCATCAGATTATACAATCCCTTAAAATCAGTAACCCTACTGCCAACCAGCCAACCCTCCAGAGCCTTGGTTGCACAATCAACAAAGTCAGTCCAGTCCTGAGTCTGTACCTTCTGGGTGTCTCTGAACTTTAACCTGTACTGTTCAGTGGTTAAGCCAAACCCATCTATTAGTGCACTCTTCAGGACTTCATAATCATCAGCATCCTCTTCTCTAACAGTGAGGAGCTTGTCTCTACCTTTATCTGAAAAGGAGAGCCACAAGATTGCTGCCCACTGCTTCTGGGGGACCTGCTGTACTCTACAGGCCCTCTCCATGGCAGTTATCCACTTGTGGATATCATCCCCACTCTGGTAGGGAGGAACAACCTTGCTCAGGTTCCTATGGTCTGGAATAGATTCTCTGCCTCTAGGGACACTGTTGCTGCCACCAAGGGGTTCTAACCCCTCTCGTCGAGAAGCTCTCTGGATCTCCAGGGCTTCTCTATCCAGTGCCAACTGCTTGGTTCTGAGGGCAACTCTTGCTTCCTCATACTGCAGCAGTTTGCACATTCTTTCAGAGGAGGTCTCTCTTATGGGAAAGTATGAGTTCCTCTGGTGGACAAATTCTCTGCCAGAGTGATAAGAGTGCTCAGATTCCCTGGAAGGGGACCTATGCCTCTCATCCACTCTGTCAGTTCTCTTAGGGAGAATTCCTCTGTCCTTTTCAGGCCCCTTGAGGCCTGGCCCTTCAATCACAGAGTCCTGGTCATTCGGATTTTCATCGTCTGACCCAGATACTGTAATTGACCCACCCACTGATTCAGACCCATTAGCTCCTAGAGCCAATCTAAGATCATCTGCTGTCAGCAGATCTATCAGGTGCAGGGTTGAGGGACTCTGTCCTAGTCTCAGGTGTCTTTCAACACACATGGCTCTCAAGTCAGAGAAAGCCATGTCCTTGTACTGAGGCTGAGTGGATCCACTGGTTCCACCCTTTAAGGACATTCTAGTGTTGTGCAGTGTTGTACTACCTACACTAGTTTGTGGCCTACTGATCCTAGCTTGAACTGTAGAAAGGGTGTGCTATCCCTTGGCACACAGCTCTAAGTTCAGTAGAACTTATCGATACTAAGCTTGACTTTATATGTACCTTAAGTACCTATAGTGGTTTTCAGTTAGTAATTCAAATAGAGATTTTCTGGTAAAATAATAGCAAGCTGGAATCCCACCGCTGCCACCAATGTGAGAAGTTGGCCTGGTATATGCTGTTCACTAATTAAAGTGGACACCTTGCACCAGAACAATTCAACTCTTATGGTAGATAGGTTTAAGACAACCTTTATAGAAAGCTATCCTAGTGGTAGCTGTGGAGAGCAGCCTTCAGGCTAAGTCTTGAAGGAATGGGAAGAGTAATACGTAACTGAACGAAGTACATATG